>JAANSN010000636.1:0-50793 GCA_036850665.1 Dicranocentrus wangi
ATTGAGTTTTCGTCATATAGTCACAATTAAGTACAGAGCATGTAAATTGTAAATAAAATCAGCTACACACACGGTTCGGTTCGGTTTCGTATGAGATAAACATTTTTCTTTGTCAGTACAATAATAAAAGTAAAAAATAATAATAAATTAACCTGGTCGATCGCGCAGCAGCAGCCCTCTTTACTATAAGCCAGTTTTTTTACATTTAAACTACACGCATCTATTCAAACTTAAATATGAATGAACAAAATAATGCGCCTTTAAAGAGGTACAACGTAACGTAACGTAGAGCATTTATATAAATTAGTTAGTACTAACTTCTTACACAATCTATATATCATGTTCATATTATCATTCTGTTCAAGCAGTCGTCAAAAACTTAGAATCTAGATTATACAAACTATACGTATATATAACTATTAAAACTATACTCCATCAAGTAGTAACATATGAGGATTATTTATTATGATTATAATAATACCGTCTATGAAACAATTATTGTGCGAGCTGCCATTGATTAGACTCCAGCGATGATAATGATGTAAAAAGTGTTATATCTTTTTACCAACATTGCCACTGCCACTGCCAGGCATTCCACTCGACACGAGTATTTTGGCAGAAAGAGAGAGAGAGAGCATTCGAAAATGTTACAATTTGACTGTCATCCTACAACATAATTACAAAAAAAGGCTCGTGTGTGCTACCCTTTAATTGACTCCCATAAAATTTGCAGACTTTATTGAACCCTAACCCTCCGCCTCTGTGTCTGTAAAAACTCTCAACTTTTTGGTCAAATTGTTTGAATGAATAACCCCAAAAAGTGTCGTGCGACTACTAATTATATACTAAACTATATAAATACCCCTCCAAGTTCATCATCATCATCAATTTGTTACACGTACAGTTTATTTGGATACAACTTTTAACTTTAGTACCCGAAATGCACACCTGCTTCGAAATACCGTATGATTTTCAAGTAAAAATGACTAAAGGAGATACATATTTTTTTTTATAATTGTTTAGTTAAGGGTGTTTAGTCTGAGAGTTCGGTTTTCACTCTAGAATCTCAGTTACAGGTTCGGTGTACTGTCCAGTCATGAGGATCATTCCGGTAGGATTATGTCTAAGAACGTAGATGAAAGGTCTCTCGAATTTCAATACTCTCTCCTCGACCTCAGCTCCGTTGGTAGGTTCCTGCCTTGGCACTATTTTAGTGCCCCTCTCGGTCCGTCGGCTGTTGTGGTAGTTGTATCTGATGTGGCGGCGACCCGCCGAATTCGACCTGGATGACTTTGAGCGCTTTCCTTTGGGTCTCATAAAGGGTCGCATTGGTTCTAGTCTTGGATTAGTGTTACTCCTTGCTCCATTTACGGATTGTCTCTGCTTCAGCTTCTCCTCCGCATGTGCCAGCCGTAACGCCAACCGGATGTCCATGGGCTGTGACTGCTGAGGACCCCGACTACGTTGCTCGTTGTAGTGGTGAGGATGGTGAGGGCCACGACTTCGTTGCTCGTTGTGATGATGGTGTTGTGGTTTTGGTTGTTGTTGTTGAGGGTGCGGGTGGGGGTGAGATGATGGTCGTGACATGGAAATCCAGTCATTGACAGAGAGAGGCTCGGAGTATTGACCGTATTGATCCTTGACGTAGGGGCGGAGGATTCGGATAAGATCCAGATTCTTGTTGTTTTGCATGCTGTTTTCCCTCATGGTGTCAGAGAGTTTCTCCCAGGTTGCAAATTCAGTGAAATGCATCATGTTCTCGTCAACAAAGAGGTCGACGAGGCCATTGATCCCCTTGAATTGAGCTTGTTCTGACATGAATAGGTCGGTGAGCCCAAATCGTTTGAGAGTGTAGGTGAGATTGACCGCGGTTTGATGTCTGAATCTGGGAAGGACCACTTTAAAGTTGTCCCTTGGATAAAATCCTCTCATGAGTTGGGTCCAAGATTCCAGAGTCAGTTTCGATTTCAGGGAAGCTACTCCGCCAATCGAGAACTCTCCAGGTTTTCCGGGCATCATTACAATCAAACTCAAATCCCGGGAAGTGTATGGAATTTCAACTGCCGTGGCGTCAAGATCGTTGTCATATGCAGCACGGAAGTTGCCCTTTACTGCCAATGCTGGAACTGGGAATAATCTTCGTCCCAAAGCAGCCAAATGAATAAAGTTCATTCCGTCCACTTTTGGATCTCTCATTCCTGCAAATTGGCCCTATAAAAAATAAAACAATTAAATGCAATTTACGTCCATTATTATGTAGGAATTGTGCCAATATTTTAGACCAGTCTAAAACCAGTAGTATCGTACGTCAAAGAAGGTTGCCGTCAGCAAGGACATGGGTCCACTCAGCGGGATGCTGTAATTGAGCAGCTCATAAGAGTGCCTTTGAATCTGTGCTCGAATCATTTGATTGATAATGCTCTGTGCCAAATGGCCAGCAAACTTGTAATCTGCTTGCTCAACCCTGGCATCGTAAAAGTGCTGCACTCGGGTCCTGTAAAAGTCCAAGATTCCTCCTTTTCCCTAAGTAAGATTAGAGGATAATCATCATCATCAATTTATCTTCAATCAAGAATCTTGGATAATTGCGTTGGTGGGTTGGTTTGAGTGAGTACATATATATAGATATATATGTATATATAACTTTAAAAGCAAAAAGCATTTTCGCGATACCTTGTCAGCGATAAGAAGACGAATCATGGCAGCCGCAGTATTTGGTTGGGAAAGGAATGCCTGGGTAATGTTATGGTACATCATGTGAGGGTTGAATGTCAGCATATCATCCAATCTCAGCAGTCCATCCAACTGGTGAGCAGTGTTTCCTCGGGCACCCAAGAAAAGCATGGAGAGTGAGCTGGTGATTGTGAAAGGACTGACCACCATGTTCCCGTAACTGGTGGACGACTTTGAAACGGGGTTCGTCAGACTGCTAAAGAGTCGCAATGCAATCCTGTTGTTTATGTCGACAAAAGAGCGCATTTCCGGATCAACGCTGGTTAGAGTTGCTTCGAGACCCGGGTTTCCTGGGGGCGCAGGTCCAAATTCGGGTCTCTTTTCCGCTACGACTGCGGCATGGTTATCACTTGCAATGTGATTACTAGCCTGATTTGGAACATGAGCGGTTGGGAGCTGTCCAGCAGGAGTGTGTCCGTGTCCGCCACTGTTATCCCCATGTCCATCGCCGCCATGCCCGTGACCGTGTCCATGACCATGACCTGGCACAACAAGCCCATGTTGATGCTGGTAATGGTGATCGTGGTGATCTGTCAAATTCTTGCGTACACTTTGGGGCAAGGCTTGAGGTGGGATTGCGAGCAACCTGTCTGGAGCAAACGTTTGTGTCTCGGGACCATAGCTTTCACCAGGGTGCTTATAGTTGGGGTTCAACAGGCCGGTAAGAGGATCGGTATCATCAGCAGCTCTGAAAAGAATTGCAATATTAATAATTTTATAAAGTAATTTGCTAAGCTGAGAGGAACTTGTGGTAAAGAAAAAGCAGATTAGTGAATTTGTGCTGAGTATAGCCTTACCCGTGTTGGTACTGAAGGTGAGAGGGGCGTGGCCTGTGTAAGTAATCTGGCAAATTCGGAACAGGTTTCTTAACATGCTTATTTGAGGAGGCAGATGAAGATGGACGTGGTCGGGTGGGCTTTGATTGCTTGACAAAGGGTCGAACATTTGAGCTTGGCTGGCTTGGCCTTGGTCGTTTCCTCTTTTGTGGCGATGGTCTTTTGGATGGCGGTGGTGGTACAAAAACTTCCTCTTCTGAAGACTCATCAACTTGCTGATCCTCCAAAGGTTGAATGACCTCCACAAGTGGAACATACACTCCGTGATGGAATGTTTGGTATGGATCGTAACCAAAGATCTCATCATCGTAGAATTCATTGGGACGCTTGCTACTCGAAGTTTCATTTTCAGGTCTCCTCTCATTCGTAATTGGCACTGGCTTCTTGGACGGCGGAGGAACATAGGGTTTCAGTGTAGTGAAATCGACTACCGTATCTCCACCAGAATCTTCATCTTGGTCCAACTCATTATCCTCTTGGTCAACATTGGCGCTGGAATCCGAGCTATCATCGTTCTCGTCCAGCTGCGCTGAAGTGGTTTGTTCGACGGCTTGCACATCAATTGGGATTCCTGGAATGCGGAAGTCTGTCGTTTGCGGGATCACTGGATCCGCCGTCTCCGGGTCAAATACATCAGCAGGAACAGGAATAGCAGAAATCGGGATTTGAACTAGAGGCACCATAGGTCTGCCAAGTTGCTCCGACTGCTTAATCATCATCTCCAGGGCAGACATGACCTTTTCAGTTGTCGTCGTCGACGGCGTGGTCATTGGAGCCTTGGTGGTGGTGGTGGTTGGTGCCTTCGTACTGGGTGGGGCACCTTGATACGGCGGTGGAGGAATGTCCGACTCTGGATCAGTGGAATACATTACTGGCTTCTTATCTTTAGTTACAATAGTGGACAATGACTCTTGTGTTTGCACATTCAACCCTGCATTAAATAGGTTGCTATATACAAAACTTTCTGTGGTTTGTGGAGGTCTGGGTCGCAGTGTGGTTGTAGACCTGGTCGTTGGTGGTCTCGTCGTGGTGGTGGAGGTGGTAGTTCGTAGTGTCCGTGCTGATGTCGTTGTCGGTCTTCTGGTAGTTGTGGTGGTGGTAGTGGTAGTAGTAGTAGTGGTAGGAGTTGTCATCATGCTCGTCTTTCCAGTCACTCGTGGGGTAATTCTAGGGAGGAAAGTTGACGGCGTAGTTCGTAATGTTGTCGTCGACGATGGAGTGGTTCTCGGAGGGAAAGTCGACGTTGTTCTACGAGTCGTAGTGGATGTTCGCCAAGGGTGAATCGTTGTGGTGGTGGTCCTACTCGTCGTGGGTCTTGGAGTCGTCGTACTCGTGGTCGTCGTTGGTGCCGTTCTGAACGTTGTGGGTCGCGGTGTCGTGGTTGTAGTAGTCGTTGTCGTTGGTCGAGGGGTAGTAGTGGTGGTAGTTGTCGTCGTAGTCGTTGTCCGCCTAGTAGTGGTTGTAGTAGGAACTGTAGTAGTAGTGCTTGTACTAGTGGGTTCTGTGGTCGTAGTTGTCGAAGTAGTACTTGTACTAGGAGGAGGAGGAGGAGGAGGAGATGGTGATTGTGTACCATTTCGTTGGGCATTGAGTGTGCCTAAAACATCGTTTACAATGTGTTCTACTGGTTTCTGCATCATGACATCGTCAGAGGACAAGATTGCCCCTGAAATCTTGTGCATTGCATCGGTAACCTGGAATGGCACAAATATAACAGCACAATAAAACATGGGTAAACAAAATCGTCTGAAATTTGTATTATGGAAATGTTAATATTCTTTCTGAGTGTGAGAAGGAGAGTTGAAATGAATGAAATAAAAAATATTTATGATTGTGTTTAAACGGGAAAGTGTTTGTTTTATTTGTTTTTTTTTGTGAGGAGGGATATGGAAATTATGGAAGTGTGGAACTTATGGAAAAGGATTTTATTATATATACCAGCATGTCCAAACCACACTCCTCTACATCAGCACGATGTTGGCAAAGAATAGAAGCGGTAAGCTCATCAACAATGT
Organism: Dicranocentrus wangi; assembly: GCA_036850665.1. Lineage (NCBI taxonomy): Eukaryota > Metazoa > Arthropoda > Collembola > Entomobryomorpha > Entomobryidae > Dicranocentrus > Dicranocentrus wangi. Next base: position 5,585 of record JAANSN010000636.1, read on the forward strand.
CACTTTTATATTCCCTATTAATTTGTACCTCGGCAGAGGGGGCGGTGTCATTATCAGCCTCACTATTATCCTCGGGCTGTACTACGACAACCACCTTGGCAAAATCGTCGATAACGTCTGTGGTTGCTGCGCCAGGGTCAAGGGATCCAGCATTGACGTTAAACTCGACTTCATCATCATCATCTCCGTTTAGCCCAGTTCCAGGCATGATTTTCGGTGGCGCTGGTGCTGGAGCAGCCGGTGCAGGTTCGGCGGGCTCGTCGTGCATTGGTATTATTATCGGCATGGGATCCTTTGCCACAGGCATTGAAGGAAGGGCGTAAGCCTTGTTGCTGTTGGTGTCGAGAGTGAGGGTAATGGGGGCAGGAACAGGGACATCATGTAATGCATGCTGCTGCTGAGCTTGTCTCACAATGTCTTTGAGTGCATCAATGACACGAATTCCATCGTCATCCGCACGCCGACTCGACTTGGAGAGATGTGCTGAGATGAGGTGGGGTGGCAAATCCACTGGTGGGGGTGGGGGTGGTGGCCTAGGGGTGGTTGTTGTTTGTACTGGTTGCTGCTCAGACTCAACCACGACGGGAGGTGCCTCAGGTGGGAGGGATGTTACAGCCGGTGGCAACTCTGTCGCTTGTTCCGCTTCCACTGCAGCAGCCACATTTTCCTCTGCATTATAATTGCTTTCTCGCACAGGTTGTGCATGAATGTACACAGGGAAAAAGGATGGCACTTTGGCAGTGGACGCTGTGCTCGGCTCAGTGGTCAACTCCGGCACTACTGCTGCTGGCGTTTCAGGTGTCGACGACAAGGATCCATCAGTCGGCTCTAATTCTGAAACAGCAGGTAACGGAGGGGGAGTTGTTGTCTCGAACGAATATGCTTCCTTATTGCTTCGACCCTCTCCCGCATGAAGAATCACGGAGACGGACGTGACAACACTACAACAATAACGTGAAATGGAAAGGCGTTATTATCATCAAAATAATATCATCTCATTGTTATAAAAGGATAGCCAGAAAGGATAGCTCATGACATTGAATGAATAAAAATTCTTAAAAGAGCCAATTTGACATAGTGTGAACGACACTTGATTGGTTTTTTCCTACAACAACAACAGCAACAGCACAAAAGATACATCATTCTCTTTATATTCTTTGCTGTACCTCTGTATTATCCTAAAAGATTAAAGCTTAAAAAGCCTTCCTCATCCTATCGCCACCACCACCACATCCCTTTTATTTTCCCAAAAAAAAGTTCCAAGTAACAGGACTTTGCAGTTTTCTATGATGTTGTAAAAATAGCTCAATTCTTCATGGTTGTGGAACTTTTCATTTTATTTTTAGTGTTAGTTGCAACCGTAAAAAATCAAACCAATTTAGTATGAGAAACCACCACGTCTCCACTCCACTCCACACTCCTACTTCATCCGATATTTCGAAGATGATACGGAGAATGAAAAGGAGTGAGAATAGGGGTTTAAAAATGAATCAGCACCAGCGTAGCATATTACAACGCGAAAATTTATTTCAGGTGATTCGCATTTCCGTATGTGTTAGAAAAGAAAAAGAAGCAAAGCCGCAGTTTTTTTATAGGTATGTACACGGGGTAGACTCAAAGAATAATAATGATCATGATCATCGTCATTATCATGAACAATGCATATATATGTGTAGTATTCGCGTATTTCGTATGAGTTCGTTTTAGATCTTCATGCGTGACTGCCCGTCAAAGAACGGTTACGTGTATCTTTTTCAATCACACTGCTGATGAGAGGAACGCCACAATTTACAATATTACGTAAGCGTGAGCCCTAAACCCTTTGTCTACTTTTGATGGTATGCATTTTTTCGTTTTTAATTTCATGCTTCTTTGAAAACGGTGCAGTGTAGCCCTGACCGTGACTTTGGATGTCCCTAACGCTTATAATTTCCTTACGTACGTAGGTTACAGTTTCATTGGTTATGGTATGGTTCTTGAAAATTCGGTCTACCGTGGTCGGTGGCCGTTGTTGGCCACTCCAACTCCACAGTCTGAACCACATTCGTCAATTTTTTTTATTCGAATGCAGCTTGTGGTAAATTGGCTAATGTTGTAAAAGTTGTGAAAAAAAAATGTAAAAGTAGAGAGAAAACAAAACGAATGCTTGATGTTTGGTGCTCACAAACTACAAACGTGAAATATGTAATACCGTTTGATGCTGTTGCTGCTGCTTTACACACCCGAGCCAGAGGAGAGCTAGGAAAACTCTGCGGAACTCGGAAGGTTTATAAAAATATATCATGGATGTATGTCTGACGTGACGTGACTCTGACTCAAATAATAATAATAATAGTAATAAAAACGGGGATAACTGAATTAGAGAACCGCTTCAACATTTCAATATTATTATGTCAGTAGTGTAATGTGCAGTTTTGGGACCATTCGATCCGTGGAGAAAGTCATTATCAAATTTTCAAAATCTCACGAAATCGAGATATATACAATCATATCACACATGTCATGCTGGTTACACCTTTATATGGGTTGTCTAAAATGCATATGCGTACAACGCAACGTCGCTTCAAGGTTCATTCATTTAAGTATTATTCATGGTTTTAATTGTTTCAATTTCCTACCTGGATCCAATAATCTCCGATTCTGCGGAAGCCGACTGCTGAATCACGTATTGAAACACTAACAGAACTATAACACTATTTCTTAGCGCGTGAGAAATAAAATCCGTTTTCTGCTTTCCTTTCGTCATTTCATACAAACTTAGGAGGAGCACGTCAAGTCAAAACTTTCTTTCCCATGTACGGCCAGAAAGTAATTTCTAAGGCCTTTTTACTACTCCCTGAAAACGTTTTTGTTATATGACCAGAAGCACTCTTCCTACCTACGGGAATGGTAATGTTGGACTAAAATTTTAAACAAATAGGAAGGTTAATGATTTACACTTTTAGAGCCTCTCTGGTAGCAGGAGTACAAGAATAAAATCCGAAATTTTACAAGTCGATGAATTCGCTTTGTGAACAAGTTTTTAGCCTTCCTGCGTTATTAAATTATCTTCGGTCTGTTGGGTTCAGAGTTTACGAAACTCATTACTTTCATATATATGATGCTGTTGAAGTTGCTGAACTTGGGAGTGGGACCGACGGAGAAGATGCTGCTAGTATGAAATTCTAAAAACGACGTGCTTGCGTCTTCTTCAAGTGTTATTATCAGACTGAAAGGAAGCTACTGGCGAAGGTCCTATCAACGAGCCTTGTTTTTTCAGATAATACACGCATCTACCGTTCCCCTTCAAAAATGAGAGAAGAATAAGCAATTCACACACAGAATTCACTTCCGAAGAATTCAAAATAGCATATTATATTATCTGTTATATTCGCCTAGCTTATTCTCAAGTCACAAGGCAGGCAGGCACAAGGTATTAAGGTATCTCTCTCCTCTCATCTCATGCTCCAAGTTTCACGAGTTGAGGAGAGTATAAAATATCCTTTACCATCATATGCAGTAAATCGAAAAGTAAATTCTCTTTAGAAAGAGGTATTTTTTTCGCCTGCTAGTGGTGGATCGGGGGAATAATGTTGGTTGGATGATATGCCAGTGCCACTGCTGCTGCTACTTTGCTACTGCCTGGTACTTTCTTACATTTATCGGACGGGCGGATGCAGTATTAATACGGTATCCAAATAGCCGCTTCTGCTTATTACGGTCAAGATTTTCGTAATAATGATAATATACGCCGACAAGATTGTAAAAGTAAGCAGATTATTATGGTTCTCTTCATCTCCTCATCTCATCTACCTTGTTATTGTGGGCCTGACAGTATTACACCAAAAGTTCACATCAGAAATGCCAGCCAAACGAATTTCATGAAACTAACTTTGTTTACGAATGAAAAAATATGTGAATGGTTTGGTTAAAAATATTTGGAATTGCATTGATGTAGTATATTAAAGTAGTAAGTGTTTTACTGATTGGGCTCAACGATCGGCTGGTTTTGATTTGCCGGTTGCCATTTCTTTCTTTACCAACAAGAACAACACACCTATAAAAAAAGCACAAAACGATTGTTTTCAGCGCACGAGTACAGGTCATCAAGTCATCATCGGGCAGGATGCAAAGACCCAATCCAATTAAATATATGTACTACCTGTGTAGGCCTTATTGCCCGATTTTAGCAAAAGCTATGAAATGAATTTCAGTTGTTATTATTGTTGTTTAAAGGCTAACAAGCATAATATTTAATCGTGTTGCATTATTATCATCATGACCGATATGTGGCGACGACGTATCTTATTAGCAGACCAGAGTTCAAACTTTGCTTGTACAAATTAGCATTTTTACAAAGGCATGCATTTTATTCCTTTCCTGTGTTTCATGTAAAAGTTTTGCGAAATGTTCAAAATTGATTTATGGCATGGCTGTTGTTGTGCTTCACTCCCCTTGCGATTGGATCACATTGCCCATCTTAACATTTTCAAAAGGAATTGTAGGGCTGTTTGGTGTGCTGTTGTTGCTGTGTACTAGGTATTTCATGTGAATCATGATGGTGGTGATGATGATGAACAAACGAGCATAAGCCATGGTTTGGCTACATCGTTTCTCGTTTCCCCTCGTAGTTCATCGAATCCTTATAGAATGCATAAAATCACGGAACCCTGAAGTAAGGTTCATCTTTAGGCGAAATAATAATGATGCTGCTGAGATGATAAGATGCTTTGATTATAACTGTGCATGATTTCTAATAGCTATTAGTTTTTCCATTCCAGCTAAGCTGTGCTAATGCTAGATACTAGTTGCTTTACCTACTTAGAAACCAGCCTAGCACGACCTAAACCTGTGTACCAACGAAACTTGCCATTTACTTATCATATCATTCATTGCAATTCCACCCTTCTTTTCCACCCTCCGCTTGTTTCCTAAATCAACTGTTTCTCAGAGTTTGATAAAGTGTGCGTGAAATAAAAGGCTGGCTGCCACTGCAGAAACTAGTATAAATATGGACCTAGTCTGAGGGCGATCTAGTTGCGATCTGTATAATTTACCAACGAAGCAAATTATTTCATCTTCCATCCCAATTCTAACAACTTTTAGATTCCTGCTTTTCACGAGTAACGTACCTGGCGCACTCACTCAACAGCCAAGGTAGACGACCTTAAAAAGGGTATGAAACATCCAAACAGCTCTTATTACAAGACTTAAAGCTCCTGCCTAAGACATCCTATTATGAAATGATGTTGTATAAGGATTTGGTTGGATTTTAGGGTGTAGTGCTCTCATCCGCAAGCCTCCTTGCAAAAAATGCACTATGCATTGCGTTACGTAAGTACGTGATACTTGAATACTTGTGGAACTGTGGTTGGTGAGTAATAGGGAAGTCGGGACAGAAGAATAAGAGCGAGCGTGTGGAGTTAGTGGAGAGGAGAGAGAGAGAGAGATCCCATGTTACTCCTTTTTCACTCCTCACCACTCGTCAGTTGAATTTGTGAACAAGTCGAAAACAATAACATAACATTGTTGTGGTTAGATTTGTAGTTGCAGTACTAATGCTATCTGTCAGGAAAGTGAATTTGTAATCCCATTACGAAGCCCATAATATGCATACAGATGAGATTCACAAGTAGATCCAAGAACATACAAATCTTCGTCCAACACTTGGGTCTAGGCTTCCGTGAAAAGTTTAAAAAATGCAAAAGACGATTATGTATTGGAATCGCGTTGGCTCAGCCACACTCTCATTTCAAGCTAACTTTTTAATCTGATACACATGTTCGTTCACAGACAGAGAGCAGGTACACAAAATGCAATGAATTTCTTAGTATCCTTCCTTCTGCAAGTCATGATTGTTTGTAGTTTATGCAGAGACTAGTGTTCCGTAGAAAACTCCATCTCTTTTCCCCACGTCTCATATACTCATAATAAATTCAAAGATGATAAGTAAATCTTGAAGGAATTAAAATCTTAATTCTGCGACTAAACCGAAATATTAAAATTCACTTTATTACAATAATTAAGTTAAAGAATTCGTCATAGACAAATACACGTTCATAAACAATTCAATAATACAATTTTATACACAAAAGTAGTAGAATGTTTACGATGGCAAGGTATAACTAGTGCTCGAAGAGGTTGTAGTTTGGAGTAAACATTTGACAGTATGCGTGCTTTTCCACTATATGTCGGTCGGTTGCCTTAACTTAATACGCCGGTTAGATTCAAGTTTTTTTTTTGTCTCGCTACCGCATTTCACAACATTTATTAATAATTACAGGTTGATAATTTATGAAGTGTAAAATAAGGGAAGCCTAGTAATAACGTTCTGGTAGCTTACATATATGAATTACCTGATTGGGATGAACATAAGATCTCTCTTCTTTCTTATCCCTTACTTCTAAATACTTAAGATTATTAAAATGACATTCTCATTACCAAGATCCTTTTCTTTGGAACCGTTTCTTCGCGTGCGTACCGTTTCTATTCCAAAGACATTACTCTTTAACATTTGGTTTAGTTCAAAATTCGAATGAAGCAACTTGGCTGCTAATCTAATCGTAATCATGTACATAGAATTGCAAAACGCCTTGTATCAAGACTTTCTTATATACCTTTCAGAAAGACTAACCCTTGACTTTACCCATTACTTACTATCTTAGCATCACTGTCAAATTGCTTTGACTAGTTCAATAAGCATTTAAACACCATAATCATAATTTACACAACATATTTTATATAAATCCCTATATAATACTAATTGTTAAGTATATCTACAAAGCATTGCACTAGTTTACCGAAATTCTTTCACACATTCTGCATTCAAGCCATACTAATGTTTCGATTTAGGAATTGCGATACAAATGTTTCACAGCGGAAGAAAGTATAAGAGAATGAATACGATACGATACATACATATAATGGTTCAGTTAATTTAAAATTTAAATACACGACAAAATTACGAAAGATGAAACGACATCTGTCCTTCTTCTACAGCAGTGCGGAGCCGCTCTCTCATAATTTCGATGCTGGAATAATCTGGGAGTTTCAGGTAATTAACACATGTCATTACTGACGGTAAATAGCTATCGGCATCAGCCTGCCCTTCTACTGTTTTGCGAACGATTGTCAATGGAGGTTGCAATGCTTTAAAACCTACAAGAAAAAATGTTTAAGTAACACCATTGCTCACAGAATCAAAATGTACATATATCAAAGGATTATCTGTCAAAGAGCTTACCACCAACTGGAAGACGTGGAGACCCCGTCACAAATTGCACAAACTTTCGTCTCTCTTTTGCATCATAGGACGCCATAATTTCATACAAAAATTGTATCGCACGTGATTCTTGGGTGTAGCCATGATCGGGACGGCAACATTCCATTAAGGTTTTTAAATCCCAAGATTCTCCAACAGACTATAAATTGATAATAGAAGTATTTTTTCATGTACAAAGCACAGCCCTAATACACTAAAGCGACGAAATTAGCATATTTTTAACTTACCTGATTTGCTCCACAGAATACCATTTCCAGCTCTTCAGGATAGAACATTTTCAAAGCTGACGAAGGAAAAACCGAATCAAATCCTTCACGCCATGCTTCCATTTGTCGAGAAACGCCTCCAATCATCATCCAGTAGCAAACCAGCTAAAAAATCCAAATACCCAAATTAGTAGGTAGTTCCTTCAACTCATGTAGATACAGATCTTTAAAATTTAATTACTTTTGTATAATCCTCCAAATTATGAATAGTGACAGGAATATCTTTGCCTCCTTTGCGCAGCTCAATAGATGGATGACCAGGAAGAGTAAAGTCCAGTCCTAGGTTATCCACCCGGCATCCATCCAAGGTGACAGACTCCAACGCAGCTTCTAATTCACTTCCTTCCAATCTAGCTTCCAATCGTTTCTTCTGTTCAACGACACTTACAAGTTGTCGAATGCTTCTAGCTACTGTTGAATCAACATCAGCAACGTCAGCAAGGCAAAGAGATGCCTCGCCAGTGAGAATCCATCGGTACATAGCCTTACTCATTGGCATATCAATCTAAAACAACATGAAAAGGTAATTCGTAACTCGTCAAATTTTTAGTGCACACGCAATACTTTAACAATGAAATCTAAATAAATGCATATGTAATTTTAGTCAGAACGGCGAGCGTTGTTTCCTCAAGTTAATTAGGAACGCTAGTTAGCATAGCCAATCATCATATGTATGTACACAAACAAAACTACTCACAGAATATAAAAAAAGAAGGAAAACTTACCATTCTCGAGTCCATTACAGCCTTGGCCATAAACTTTCCCATAAACTTGAATTTTCCTTTGATCTTTGAAATGTGTCCAGCTTTAGCTGACTTTCCGACTGGCTTGGGGAATAACCCTACACTTGTTTGAACATAAGTTTTTGTTTTTGGATCCAACGGTGATTCGTCGTGGATCGAAAACTCTGCTGACGACTCGCAATGCCATAAATCCAGATCTTTCTTTTGAAGTTCTTGAGAGACTAGAGCATAAAACTCCAGAGTGGGTCCCAACCCAGTGCCAACTTCATTTTCATACTGAATTTCTAAAAGTGGACGTGACGATCCAAAATCAGACATCAGTTGCTCAGCGTGATGAAGAATATTGTCCCTAGATATTGTTCTCTTCCTACGATCTAATCTTGGAGTTACGCGATCCTCCCTATCGGAACTGTTAAGCTCTGGAACTGTGTCCAAAAGTCTTTGAAGTGCTCTGTCGCGATCAAATGTGATTGAATAGAAGAGCATTTGACGTGTTTCAAATGGAAACAGAAACGGACAAGCCGATCCAATTTGCTGTAACCATTGCGGTAAATTTCCCGTCATAATCACCACAGGGTCTTGTAGCTGTCTTTGAGCTTTAGCAGCGACTTTAGTATTTACAAACTCCGACGGTGGTAGTAATCCCTGGCCTGGCAACACGGGCCAATACAGATATCGCCAGAAGCGACAGACGCCATGTATAACGCGTAATAGTGTTAGGACAGGAATACTAGGATCAGTGATTGTCACAGTTTCAGGAAGTTTGCCACTTAGATAGGACAGGAAAGGAGGTGTAGGGACAGATACCACACCCTCGTGCCACAGCGGGTCTTTCTTAGACTTAGAAGTATATTTCATTGCAGATGATTTACTCTTTTTAGAATACTCTTTAGAATTTGAATGATTTGAACTACTGACTGATGCGCGTTCTTCGGGAACTGGTCGATAAGAGATAGTATGCGTTTGTGACCAAATCCCTGAGCTCCCTAACAATCCGGACGTAGGGTCAAAGTCAGCGTCAAGTTCTCCACTTGGATCGCCACCACTCATTCCAAATTGCCTAATTGCTTGATATACTGTCATATTGTATGGAAGGACGTGCTCGCCAATCAGGAACTCTAACTTGTGCCGAGCATTTCCATGGGATATCACAACTGCAGCAAGAGTGTCGTCCATATCATCGTCACTAATGTTGGAACAAGATTATTTGCCCTTGGAGTATGTTTTTTTAAATCATGTTCATAGCAGTAGTAGTGATTTGTATAGTTTTACCTATTATCTTCATCAGAATCGCCACTATCTCGTGACTCACGTACTCGACCAAATCCTTTGGCAATTAAGTACCGCTCAATAGTTTGCACCAGGGCTAACGAATCGATTTTCACCGGACCACCCTTCCACTGTTTTAAATTTGTACACCCAGGGTGACGTTGAAGAATGCACTGTTGGAGGAAAAGTAGTTTTAATTATTTACAATAGTAAAATATAGCCCAAGTGAATAACGGTGATAGTACGATAGAGTATAGTTTACCTTTAATTGATGAGTGTTGAAGAACCTTATAGCTGAGGTTGGCGCAGCTCTGGCACCTCCAGACGCGGCAGGCAACTCATGAACTTTAACTTGAAATTGTTCCAACTGGGAGAAACATGAATTCAGCTTATGCACAAGGGCAGACAATGCACTCCCTCCGGCGTTAGCCCCAAGACATGAATCCAGGTCTTGACCAGCAAGTGGGTCCAACTAAAATTATCAGAATTACATACTTATGATTTCATGATTCATGACATTATAGCATCCTCTTTCAAAGTAAATGCAAGTGTTTGGTTTTCACTTACCGGACAGTCGGCAAATACATGTATGAACCATCGTAAGCGTTCTTCACGACACAATGCGTACCCGTCCACGTCAGTTAAAAATCCAAGCAAAGCGCCGATTAGGCCAGAATGATTGACTTCAAAGGATGAAATGTCAGATTCGACTACCACGCTTCGAAGATCTCTAAGAGCTTCATTCATTTTGGAACTCTGTTAAAAACATGTATATATTTTCAAATCTATATTTCCTTTATATAATATATAATTATAAATATAAAAATATTTTCCATATTCACTTACCACGCGAAGATTCGAAATAATAGAGCTCAGCTTTGGTAAAATACCCAAGTCATCCGATGTACTACCACAAGTGTTGGCACATATAGAATCTGTGCTCTTACGACAATATTTAGAGGTGAATACAAGTGACTGTTCCTTTAGCCAAGATTTCACTTGTTCTTTGTAAGAGGCTGCTAAGAATGCATTGAAATTGTTCCCACGATTTGAGTTTGATGAATTGCCAACAGCCGTAGGTAACTGATGATGAACTCTTTCTACGTGAGTACTTGATCCAGACTGTTGGTTGTTGTTTGCGTTACTACTACTGGAGCCATTACTGCTTCCTCCTCTCGTCCACCTAGATGGATGTAAGCTTGCAAAAAACCCGGACTTTCCACTTCCCCGTTTTGCTTGAGAATTCTGATTGCCACTGGCGTTGCTACTTCCAGCAATTCCAGAAGAACCACTTTGTCCTCCTGTAGTTGGACAAAAGAATAAAAATTTAGCTACCAACCACCACTCAATGTATTCAATTAGGATACAAAACACTGAATAGTCTTTAGTATTTTTTTAAAACTCAGAACGGCGAGCGTTATTTCTTCATAAGAATCGAGAATGCATGTTAGCGTAGCCAATCATCAGAGTTTAGTTGAAAACTAGTACCTAGACCGTAGCGTAGCATATTTAATTATACAGCATAAATCATGTTGCAGTAAGCTTACTTCCAAAAATGTCATGTACAACACATGTTGCTGCTCCTGCTCCATTAGCCGAAGTCATGGAAGGATCTTCCTGCCTTTGTCTCCTTGAGGTTGACGTTGGAATTGGTCGTTTTGCTCGTTTTCGCTTGAATGGATCATTGATTCTGTAAATCACAAAAAAAAGATTGTTTTGATAATTTTGAATGAAATTATGAACAATATAACATGTTCGGAAAATAATAAACTTACGCTTGAGAAGGATCTTCAGCCCGTTTGTCATTTCCACTGCTCGTCCTAGAGCTACTAGGCGTAGATGCATCGGTGGAAGACCCAGACGCTGTAGATTCAACACAGCTTACATTTTTAGAAGTCTCTGGCACTTCGCTGCTATGCTCATGACCAATCTTTGATTGGAAACTTTCTGAATAATGTGCAGCAGCTGCCGCTTGCATAACCGATGGAGCTGAACCAAAAGCAATTGCTTCGGTGACTTTAATATTGGCCGAACTGTCCAAAATCTCCGTTGTTGAATCCAGTGCCCGACTAGTATCCACATCTAGTAAAGAACTCGCAGGGGCACTTCCAACTATCCCAGCGGGTTCACTCCTTTCCCCTCCGGAACCACTTAGAGGTTGTTGCTGCATAAAGAATCCACTGAGACATAAACCATAGGGCGATGTAGGGAGATGAGGAACTGACACAGGCACAGGGAGAGACATTGGCTGAATTTGCATTGGCAATGGAGTCAAAGGAGGCGGTGTTGGAACGTTGACGTTCATTACTGGTATTTGCAACTGAGGAACGCTTGGTAGTAGTGGAATGGAAGTTGAGACCACTCCTCGTATGTTACTTGAACTGCTACTGGGTACTGGTGAGACTCCTTCATCAATACTTCGCGAAAAGCTGCTGGAAGCTGATGAAAGTGCAAGGGTAGAAGGCATTGGTCCACTGGACGAAGATCCAAGAAGAGATACAATTTCTGACTTAACAGGAGACGGCCCAACTACTTCTGACGTAGAGATCCTTGAGATTTGGTGAAATACACCTAAAATTGACAGGTCATTTTTCAATTAAAAACACATTCATCATGGCTATTTTCACTCAAAATCATTCCTACACATAAGTAAAGTCAGAGCATATTACCTTCTCGCCGAAAGTGTACCATAAATACATCTTGTAGCTTTTCCATAAATAGGCAACTCAACTGGAAAGCACCGACAACGATCTTGAGATCACTGGATCCTAACATGCTTGCAAGATTGTTTGAAACTTGCTGCGGCTTCAACGACTTTTCAAGCGAGTTTGCTGGTAAAAAATGAACGATTCTCAGAAGGGTTTTAACACAACTCTGGCGTACTGCTGGTCCTGCTGAAGAGCTGTTTGCTTCACTTAATAACGCAAATAGTGGACGTAAAAATGGCAGACTAAAATCTGGATGCATAGCCAAATACGAAGTCCGCACATCAGGTGTCATTTTGTCGGTGTTATCTATTGCATTTGAGAGAAAACGTTAGCTAGGTGCTCCATACCAATACCAATACGTTATCAAATTACAAAGTAGTTTGCATTACTTACCATTGGACCGTGCATTGAAGAACGGATTTACTTTCCTTTGAACAGTCCGCGCAGTGCCAGTATCTTCATTGATTTGCTGCATACCGAGAAAGTCCACGGTGTATGTCCTGCCTTGCATGGATAAACTCACTTCATCTTCTCCGGACTGATGCGCAGCCTACAATAAAACAAATAGTTCTCCGTTAGACCTATTGGTGTTGTGTTGACTATAGATATAAATGTATATTGTTATGGATAGGAATTGACAAGTTTCTTACTTCAATGATTCGTGAATCAAATGAAGAGTATGAATTCCATTGTCCTCGATCATCTTTCCATTGCCACTGAACTGCTTCCTGGCATGTCAGGTGAGGGTGAGTCATCATCGTATTCACTAAAAATATCCCATCCTTGGGTAGTTTAGGCAGTAATTCGGCTATCAACCCTACGATTTCGAGCAGTTCCTGAGGATTCCGGGGAACCAGTTCAACCTAATGTGAAACAAATATGCAATGTGAGTAAGACAAATTTAAACTCCGTCGGTACGTATACTATGATTTTAGTTTTAGTAGTCTCAGCACGGCGAGCGTATTTCTTCATAAATATCGAGTATGCATGTTAGCTTAGCCAATCATCATGGATAGACAGACGGTTAAAATGTATAAATAGATTGCAAACTCAACTGGATTTAAGGGTATTACCTCTTCCGTGACAGTTTCACTATTTGAATTAGTGGATCCGAGAAGAAGAGAGGACAACGTTCCGACAATATTTTGTTCCAATAATTTAACCGCAATACTAGGAGATCGGGCACACAACTGTGCTAGCATTCTTAAAACAAGTATGAATGTTCCAGTGTTCACCAGAGGAGGAGTAACCACCAACTGCAGCAGCAACATATCATTATGTAAAAAAACAAGTTAAGTCAATGTGTCACCTCATTTGGTTAGTACAAAAATAATTAAGCTCAACAACATACCAATTGTTGCAAGTTTGCCAGAAGTTCGGGACTTGCAATTTCCTCCAGTCGCTTAGGATCACTTGACACACAATCTACCATACGGCTAAACGCCAAACATACGCTTTCAACGCTTTTCTTGTCTTGCTGCGTAAGCCTAGAGGCTAGAAACGGGAGCGAATCAGCCACAAAGTGAAACTCGTCCAGATGCAAATTTTGACAGCAGTTAGCCGTGATTGAAAGTGCAGCTCTTTGTGCTGTGATGCTGAAGAAATCCAAATATGTTAAGCAAGCACTGACACCCCGCTGTAAACAATAAGAAAAAGTTGGTTTAGTTAGTAGCTCTTTCTGACCTGCCCATACTATACAAATTGGGTTTGCGTGGATTGCGAATTCACAAATAAAAATATTGCTCAACAACTTACGGCTTGCAAGATCGTCTTGGCGTGTCTCCTAGAAAGCATCTCCAAAGCTGTAAGGCTTTGTTCAGCTACATCCATACACTGGATTACTTGTAACTTTTCCAGAAAAACTGGAACTGCTTCTGCTACTACGGGTGTCGAACGTGGTAGTGCTTCCATCATGTATGTTAGTGCACGGCATGCATGATTCATGATATCAAAATTGTGCTCCATTGACAATAACGTTATTAGGGCTGGAACAGTTTGTTTTACAGGAAATCCTGCTAAAGTATCCTCATTTCCCATAACCAGCAACTGACACATTTCTATTACAGCTTGCAGCTGCTGTCCTTCATCTCCCACTGCTTGTAATCCTTGAAGTAACTGCTGAGCTTTGTTTACTATTAGATTTAACATTAAAGAGTTTAACTCTTACGCACCATGAAGAATTAATTGTCAGTCTAAATAATCAAAATGTTTTGCTTTCACTAACCTGATGAATTACTCATTCCACGATGTAAAAGTTGTTGCATCCTAGGTGCAAGGGAACCAAAGAGGTGAGGAGGTAGGCCACGGGCCTCAAGAAGAGCTTGTAATCGTCCCATTTCACTTTCGTCAGCATCGGCTTCACCAGCTAGCATAGCCAGCCCTCGGCTGAACGCAGATGCAGCGGCAGTAGCGCTGAGTGAACCTGGTCCTCCAACTCCTCCGTCGACGTCTCTGCTCGCTCCAGAAGAAGATCCCGCTTGATGTGAAGTACCAGCGGAAGCTTGATTGTTCATGCCCGGTTCCCCAGACTTTCCTGCTGCACTGGAAGGACCCCCGCTTGCCTCGGAAGACGAAGGACCTCCACTGCGACTGCACCTTTCACAAATCATTATGGCTTCATTAAACTCTTAATACTCTCACATTAAACCATCGTTATCGTTTCTATTACTAATCAGGGATATTTGGCAAATTATGAATGAACTAAAATTTACTCTTCGATTGCATCTATGTTATTGTTATTGTTATCAATGCTATCATTTATGGGCCAAGAATGAACAGCATTGTCTGCCGCAATAAAATTACGATCTTCCCAAATTCCATCAAAAAATTCATCTTCAAAATCATCTTGCATAGGAAAGTCTCCATCAGCATCAACGTCAAGCATCCATGAGTCCACGGAGTTCGAGTTGATGGATTCATCGTCATCCATCGTAAAATTTATAACTAGTCCTCTCAACACGAAATCAATTAGATGCTTATGTGATACAACCACTTACAGAATTGAGCAGCATTCTCGATTGGGTCGATCGAAAAATATATACAAGTAGAATAGATCCTGTAACGTTGGATCAAAGCTTTGACCACTACGAAACCAATTACTACGGTTACACTCTACGGCTTGGATGCATATGACCCTGACGGACGGCCCTGACCTGACGCGACGCCCGGACCGAATTGTGATAACGTAACACTTCAGAGACATGGTTGAATATATAACAGTTGGCAGTGGTGGTAGTAGTGGAAACGCAATAGCGAGTAATGCGATTTCATTTACCAGTTGCTTACCTTATATGATAATATGCAAGGTGCAACTATTTACTACTAACTACCTAATCATATTATGAGTTTAAGTTACCTGCTACTGGCACAGGACCCCGTTGTGTTAGATGATGACGCTGTGGCGGAACCACCACGCCCAGTAAATCGGCTATTGGGTAAATTTATATTACTCGAAGTAGCGGATGGTGATACTGCTGGGCTCTTTGCTCCTAACTTTTTCAAATTCCTCTCTTTTTCACTTAGAATATGTGCGACACGAAGTGTGGAACTTCCTCGCGATTTTTCCTTCGATTCTTTGCCACGATGGGTCAAGTTACCACTTTCTGTTGTACCTTCTGCTCCCGAACGACTTCGGAGGCGATACGGAAAGCAATTGGCCTGATGTCCCTCTGGAAAACTTTTCTGCCTTGATGAAGGACCTGGATGATCTGAATCGATATCTTCCGTTAGTTCGTCAGTATCTGAACTATTCTTGTTGAGAGTTCTTGAATCACCTTCGGTCACTGGAATTTCTGGAGCTTCCTGATGACTTCTCCTTCGAGAATGACGACCTTGTTTAGAGCGATGTTTACTATTTGAACGTACTCCCGACGGTCCTTGCCGTGGATTGATTTCACTGCTTTGAATCTCTAAACTACTTGTGGCGGCAGCAGCAGCTGCTGCTTTCTGGGATGCAGCAGCTGCCCTGCTGGGAGTTAACCTCAATCGACTGACGATACTATATTTGGTTAAGAAATATGAATCAAATTTTAGGTAACATATAAACAACAGGAATTTTGTAATCATACAACCTACTACTTTACTACTTACGCTGAATCTGAGGAATCTGCTTCGGACGATTGTGTGTTTCTAATAATATCCCGTGGCTGGGGAATTTCCTTTCCTTTGGTGGTTTTTCGAGTTTGTTCTTTACTAGATGCACCTGCTGAGGTTCGGAGAGACGATGATGGAGTTGACTGCACAAGTGCTTTCTTACTCGAATGTTTGCGATTTGACGTCTTACTGCTTTGTGGAAGCTTAGACTTGACTGATGGATTTTGATGAGTTTTATTACTACTACCAACAGCGCTGGCAGAGGCACCTTCCACCTCCCTGGTGGTGGGTACCCTGTGATGTTGATCTACTTCCTTCCCCAATGGGGAATTCTCTGCTGGCTCCGTCGTTGCGAAATCTGATTCACTGTCGCTGGAAGATCTATCCACCCCGTGGAGTACCGAGCTGACCCTCCTTTTTCGTAACTGCCTACTCACTGGTCCCTTACTACTTTCTGCACCTTTACGCTTTTTGGTGTCCGATGAAGTGCTGGTAATTCCACTTGAAGTACTTTGACTTGAACTGGGTAGTGAAGGATTTTCTAATTTGGAAACTTTTGGACTTCGAAGTTCACTGGTTTCGCGGTTTCTGAATAATTAAAGCCACAGACAACAGTTAAACTTAGGTTATCCAATGCTTTCGGAGTGAGTGTATACTATAAATTTTGCATCGAATAAGATTAACAAGTATAACGCCAACAGGCCCTGATCTTGCATCCATTTTAGTTCGTCTACAACATACCTAGACTTCCTCTTCGTTGCAACCCCCACACTAGACGCGGAAATATACTTCCTTGAATTAGATGCCTTCCTCGTCCTAGGGACTCTGGGTAGTTTCCCAGCGCCTTTGGTAGGGTTGGCGTCAACGTGGTCGGCCATAGACCCTTGACTCCGCAGGGGGCATGCCAACACTACAAAAATTACGTCTAACTTTTTGAAGGTTTACCTGCAAATAGTAAAAAAAAGCACAGGTGTGAGATCCATATTCTTTATCCCAATCAAACCAACAACTAATGGATTCGATAATAATAGTCAACGTTCGATCGACAATTTCAAGTAGTTTGTTGCGCCTCACTCAGCCACCTCCAATTTAGCTTTAAAACTTCTTAAAAACAATAGTTACTACTAATTCTAATGTTCAACATTAGTTCACTATTTCTGCGCACTCCCGTAATGCGCAATCCAATCCAACCACTATTTTTACAAATTGGAAAGTTATATTAACTGCACACTCAACGATGATCGGTACTAGTTGAACAGTGACAGTAGTACACAATAACTATTAATACTATCAAGTCTATCAACTATAATATTATTGTTCTATTGAATGAATGCGTTCCTAAAACCAGTTAAAACCACTAGTGAGTGAGGGATATTACAGCGACTAGCAGCGCACGTCGCACTGGCTACTGGCAGCAGCAGTACCATTGCCATTTTACATCGATTCATTGTGTGTCGCTTGATTTAGCATGGTCAATGCAATGGTGAGAAAAAGCATGGTGGAGCAGGCAGCAGTAGCTTTAGCTTTGGTAGCATGCAGCTGCTGCTCTAAAAGCCTCCCGTGTCCAACACCCCTACCTATGTACCATCAAACTTGATCAGAAGAAAGAGAACCAAATGTAATGCGTGGAACCACTAAATAATTGATAATTAATTACTAATTAATTAAATTTCTCCTTGCTTACTGTGACCCCAACTTGTTGAAGTTACCACCAACCAGTGACCAGTCACTTGAGTCACTGCTGATTTTAAAAGTCGGCCAAGATGGATTCAAAATTTGGTTTTCGAATACCTATATTCACTGAATCTGACTGAACGTCTGTTGTACATCGTAACGTGATGTAATGTAACTCGCCAGCTAGAGTGTAGAGACTGTGCTATTAACAATTGACCTACCTACCACATACCGAACCGTCGTGGTTTACAATGCATATTTTGAAATATTTCCTCCTCACGTAAATTCTTTGAATACTGGCATTTAATATGACTACTGACGACTGGAACACTGACTAGAAAAAGGGAACTAGACTAACTTAGAGTTAGCCTTTCAATTTCAATTCTGAATTCAACCGTCAACCTTGCAGTCACCAGTACTCACAACTCACCACTAATGAATGACTAATGAATGAACTCGAACTCAGGGAGCTTCTGTTTATATATTATTATTTCTTTCTTGTCTCTTATTTCTATTAATGACCTAATGATCAACCATCATCGCCAACCAGTTATAACATTGATGGTGTACTAAACATGTTGTTGACCTAATGCACAAAAACAAACCTTCCCATAGGTGAAAACAGTTCGTGATTTATGATTTACTACAAACACTCACGGTGAATTAATAAATGATCATGGGCTGAATGAACGAACCCGACCGAATCTGGAATTATTACCACAATAATATGCACCACTACTTTTACTACTCATTCCAACAAAATTCAAACTACTCAACCCCAACTAAACTGCCCGAGATGGTTCAAGTTCAACTTTAAGTTATCAACACGAACCCGAATCTATCTGGAATTGTTAACACTGCTTACTAC
The DNA here is from genome assembly GCA_036850665.1 of Dicranocentrus wangi. NCBI lineage: Eukaryota > Metazoa > Arthropoda > Collembola > Entomobryomorpha > Entomobryidae > Dicranocentrus > Dicranocentrus wangi. The sequence goes on from JAANSN010000636.1 coordinate 24,466, forward strand.
TCTCTCCAGCAAAAAATTCAATCAAAATACTCAACTCCAACTCCAACACTGCCCGAGTTAGTTAGTCCAAATTTAAGTTATCATTCATGAAACGAAACAAAGCATTGAGTCTTCATTCCAGTGTGGTGCACCACAAGCCAGTATCAGTATATGAATAGTACCTGCCTGACCTTGCAAATTGTAAAACTATATTTCGACCTCCACCTCAACTTGATTCTCTACTACATACATATAAACTATACTACTAATATTCGCCACCCCATCATCACACCTCTCCTCTTCTTCTCCTACCACCACCACCACCACATCCTCAATCCGCTGTGGTAGTAAGTATGTAATTTTATAGTGCAGATTTATATTTCTTTTCTTACACTACAATATGCTCCTTTTATCAGCTGTTGTAATAATACTTACCTCAACATAAACTCAATAGCTGGTAACTGGTTAAATCAATGCAAACGGAGATTCAAAAAGAAGTGAACTACTTTTAACGAGAAAATAAAACTATTTAAAAAAATTGAAAACTTTTCTTCAGATCAATGCGAGACAAAAATGGTTTTAACAAGTATATTGCAAGTAAGAAGTTTTCTTCTCTCTCTGGTTTCCTGGCTGTTCAACTTGTGCATCAGTCGACTCTGAAAATGAGTATAAAGCTGAACGTAGGAATACGTAGAGATTGAGTGAGTGAGTGAGTGAGGAGTCGAGTCGAGTTTGAGTGGTGCTGCTGGTGAAGAAGGCGAATGAAGGGAAAAGGAATGGGATTGAATTATAATACAAATATTATATACGAACGAAAGTGTACATCTGTACATATACGAACAACTTGCATTGCATGTAACATGAACATGTAACAAACTCTATAAAGAACTAAAAGAACATGCATGGTGATGGGATGGTGGTGGTGGTGGTGGTCTGGTGAGTATGGAATATGGAATGGATTGTATACGGCATTCAATTCACGGTGGTGCTGATGTGATGTGATGGTGGTGGTGATGATGATGATGATGGTCTGAATAGTGAACCATGATGCATGTAAAACCTGACGCAAGGCCAGTTCGCCTAGACCAGTTCCTTTGCCTATCTGCTAGGTGGAATTGTTTTGTGGAGTTTATAAGTATAAGTACTACAGAGCAGAGGAACAGAGAGAACGAGAGAAGAGCACAACTCTCTTCTGAACTGAATTGAAGAACAAGAGAAAACTTGGGACAAGAGCTTGAAGGAAAAGGAAATCTACAAGTATATTCCCTACTACTACAACTATTACTTACATTTGCTACGTATATGTTTATGTATATGTACATAAGCCGAGGGTTCATGTTCAATGTTCAGCAGGCTGACATGACAGACACATTTTTTTACTGTTTGGTTGGGCCATGATAATAGGGATGTAGAAGAATATATTATGTATATACATACATTTAAAGGATAACTAGGAACTTGGTCGGCAGCAGCGGCAGCATGTAGATTATAAAACCAAAATGAAGGGAAAACGGGCAAGATATGTATATATCTTGTACTTCTTGTATGTTTCAAACTGAGAATGTAAAACGCTGCTGTGATTGTGATTACTGATTACCTTATGCATGCCTGGTTCACTCTTCTGTGTAGTAATACCAGTTTAGGATAAGGAGAAGGAAGATATGATTTTGATTATGTATGGCAATGATGACGATAATGATGGCGACTAAAGAAGATCCACAAACAAGCAAGGTACAAATACTATAATGAAAAAATGACGGAAATGTGCTGGAAATGTAACATTACAAAACAGTGGAGTGGAGTGGAGTCTACTTCGTGGTGTTATATATATGTTAGCCTGGCTGGATGCGGAGGAAATGATTTTGAAGAGCCCAAAAGCGACAGAAAACGTTTTGGAAGGGAAGGATTCGTTGAAAGAAAATTCATTGCGATAAAGATGAAATAGGTAACATGCAAACCGTAATCCCAAATCCCAATACGTATTTTATACTAGGTACTCTTCTACCTAAAACTTGCAAATAAGGTACAACGTACAACCTTGGGCACTAACGAATTTGTGCGAAGCACAAGCACAAATGGTACAATGCAATTTCCGGAAAAGTGCAAAATTAATCTTTCGTTCGGAAACTTTGAAGGAGGTATATAGGGGGTATAGATACATATACTGCTTGCACATTGATATTTATATGTATGCATAGGTATTTACTATGGACTGATTTAAACCAATCAAACTATCAAGGCGTATTTTGGAGAACCAAAAACCGAACACTAGAAAAGTAGTCAAAAAATAAAATGAATTACCTAATTCGATCTCGCCGTCCACCGATAATAAATTATAATATTACAAAAAAGACTGCTGCTGCAAACTGGGACTTGGAGACTAGTGGATGGAACTGTACCCTGTACCACACAGCCACAATGGAGTGAATGTATGGTGGGCTCAATAATTCAATTTGATAATTCACTTCTGGTACGTACGTACTAAGTATATAGTACCTATTATTTTGCAATGTTTAGTTTTGCCAAATGTGTATTATTGCCAATTGTCAATGGCCTTTACCCATTATACATTCAGCACTCAACACAAAACAAATTGTAATTTGAATTACGAAATGTGAAAGGTTTTATCTAACAAAAGAAGAGACTTTTACTTAATGTAAACTTTATATACAAAAGGTTGCGTCGTCATTAACCCAGTCAATATGCTACTATTGCTACTCAATATTCATTGCAGGAGGGTTGGATCAAGACAGTAGACAGGCATGAAATTAGACTAGAGGAATTACAGGGATAAATGGAAACCTGGAAAATATGCTCTTCTCCTATTCAATTTAAATAGAATTTAGCGTTTACTTCGTATTTTTAAACCCATTAGGCTTCACACGAATATAAATGCCTAATACCACCTTGTAGGTTCCTTGCACATTATTGCTGATTTTGTTAATTGTATATACCTTCCCTTCAGCCATGTTACCACCATTCCAATTTATATTAATGGTGCCAGGTCTCCCTCACGCGTCCAGCATATTATCTGCTTAACCAACCCATTATGGATCCGATCGGTGATGTGGTGAATTATGCAGGGTCCTGAGTTCTAACAGGCATGGGATGAAGTTATGAGTATGAGACTGACGAAAGGTCAGCTCAATCTATATATGTATGTAGTTGTTTGGTAAAGCAGTAGTACCAGACACCAATTTTGCTTTGAACAGAAACAGAACTGACTGATATGCAAGTTTATAATAGATATTGGTCACTCGAGGTACATGTACATTAAATGTTCCAATGCAATGCTAAGAAACTGGATAATTTCCTGATTAGAATCCATTTTTTGAGCCATGCTGTGACCTGATTCTGCTTTTCCGCTCCATAAGTTATGTTATGTAAGTTATGTAAGTGGAAATAATTCGAGCTATTGCATGACAATTGCATTTGTCATGAATCGGAAATGTCACGTCGGAAATGAATTGAGTAGTTTCCGATTTAACTGATTATATGAAATGGGGTGAGTACTTGTATTGCAAAAAGCTTTTTTGTTTTGTTAGCATTCTGCTGCGGATTATTTTGATTGTCAATCAACGTTTATGTTTATAGCCAAATTAGCACAACCCGTCACAAATCATCAAATCATCATCATATGGCGAGTGAGACTGAAAATGTTTCAAGATTTGAGCGAATTTTTATGTACATGCGTGCATAATGTGAGGTCTCCACTCGTGACGATACCATAACTAGCACACTACACGCTATGTGCTTGTGCATTTATCACTTTTTAAATTTCAATATCAATTGATTTTCTCGAGCAATTACTATTCAAGGATAAACTGTGACTGCTACACTACATGTCTACAACTCAACCCCTTTGTAGCTCCGGTCCAACTTCCTACATCAATATCCTTCCTGGATGCAAACACTGCTAGCGCAATAATATTCTGCTTAGCTATAGTAGGGTAATACGAAGGAAGACGGCAGGGGGTGCGTGGGTGAACTAATCATGTAACGATATCCTTGTCAAGTCAAGATATGGGATAATACCGACCCGACCGTTTGAATTTGATAGGACAACTTTTGAAATTATATGCTTTTGGCTATACTGGCTGCTAGTCGTTACTCATATAAAATTCCTCCATGAGTTTTTATGCTTGCGATGCGATTTCCTCTTGTTTTTCTAATATCAAGGTTCCACATTTGCATGTCACAAAGAGCAAAGTTATGTACGCTACAAGAAATTTCACAATCTGCATCTACGTCTTTGTTATGCATGCATAATAGCTCATAGTTCCTCGAAAATATCAAAAGATTGACATTATTGACATCTTTGTAATTCTGTGAATTTTATCTCATCCTCTTGTACAGTATATTGTATTAGTTTGTTAGATCCCGGAAAACCAAACTGCAGTTTTTACTAAATCTCAATTTAATCCACGTTGAATCTACCTTATCAACAAACTACTACACAATACCATGGAATGGATTAGCGTTAAACGCAATAAATAATAATAACTTTTGCGATGTTAAGTTGTTTGATGATCACATAATCGAAATCACCTATCAGAACTACACATAGAATCAAGGTATAAGAGATAATGATACGACGAAACTACTGTAGCGGTGCGGTTGATATATTTTGCCTAATGTTTATCCTCGTCTACCTAAATATTTTCGATTCGACAAACTCTTGTCACACTAGTTACACTGCATAATATGTACACAGTACACACTACTCAACTACTCACGTATCTTGTGCTTCTGTTTGCTATTGTTCAGTGTATTCTTCCTCCAGTGCATTGCAGTGTATATGGAGTTAGTTATACATATACATTTTACATAATATAAATAATAGCTACTATGCAAGAATAACCGTAGTATACCTGTATATACCACCTTGAAAACATTACATGCATGGGGTGCTGTATATAAACAAACTGTTGGATGAAAAACTGGATACTGATTTGAACTTATTTTGGGAAAATGTTCTCCATAAGCTTAAATTGACCATGTAGTATCATTATTATATATAGGGATTGTAATAAAAGCAATCTGTCTGCAGTGGTCAATTAGCTCGATAGCGGAGTACTTTTGTACACCACACCAAATTAATGCGTAGAGGTTAACCAAATCACAGGAACTTGGGAGTCCCAAGTTGGGACATGTGTTCCTTTCCTTCATTGACGACTTGACGACTTTGACGAGACATAAGGCTCAATCTGATTTTAGATAGTTAATTACTGAAATCCTCATATCTAAAGATTTTGGGTAAAATATGGCTCCGCCACGAGCCATAAATTTGAATTTCAATTAAAAAAAAGACACGCAAGTACAAGCAGAGTATATTAGGTGGGATACATACCTGGTTGCATTCGGTGCGTACAATTTTTAAAGCTACATACTGTGCCATATGCACATTAATTGAATTGATAAGTTTTGAAAGTTACTATGAGCCATAAGTCATCTTCGCCAAATAAAAACCAGGTACTCACCAATCAGTTCAAATTATCATTCCTAGCTAACCTAACCTTTACGATGAATCACCATCTTGCCTCCAGTATGGCATACATATGGAATTATAAAAAGCTGTGCAATTGTGGTATATAGAGTGAGTAGAGAGAGAGTGGTGGCCCTCATTTACATGTTACAAAAATTCAGTCTCTATAATAAGGTCTAGTCTTTGGCTCTACAAAATATGAAAATAATTATATTTCAATTTTACATTCCTTTGACTTTTCAGTTTTGTTGCAAATGCATCGACATTGATCCTTCTCGATATTAAACTCGTCCACACACCGTTGCGCTCTCATTGGCAGTCTCAAAACGTAAATGTACAAAACTTTATGGACACTGCACTGCCTGATTCTTGTTTGATGCCCCAATTCCATAAAATGGAGAATGGCAAATTGAATTCGTACTTGCCTAGAAATACATGCTCTGTTTCCGGATATGCCTATAATCCAGCCAGAATAACGCTAAAAAAACTCAGCTAAAAAAGAGATTAGCCATGATGTCCCCATATTGGTAATGTTCTATCTGTAAACTACAAAAATACTTGCAGTTGCAGCATTGTAATCTCATTTCCCAGAATGACTGTTAGCATTTTAAAAAATAATTTACACCTGCTAATGACGGAAAATGAGTGCACATTGTGCTCCTGGTTTTAACGATTTTGCAAGGAAGATTGAGAATTAATAAAATCATATCGTATAAATGGAAATACTGGATTCATACTGGAAATCAATATATGTAGCTAATCAATATGTGTCTAATTATTTTATTTATGGGTTTGGCCTCTGTTTTTATTATTATTTCATTTTGCTAACTGTGAGAAACTCCTATATTCTATTCCCTATCGTATCATCCCTTCATAGCATTGGTGCATAATAGGTGGTGTATATATACTTATGGTAGGTATGAAATGGCGAATGCAGGTTAGGCATTTGGAGGGGACGTATCCCCTCCCCTTCCTCTGTGTGATGCATACATATTTATGAAGGTTAGCTACGTATATATACAATTAAATGAAAATGTGATCACTGATCACATCAGTCAAAATTTTAGGGACAACTTCGGTTTTGGCTAGTGTGAGGGACTGGGACCTGGGACTTGTGGGAATGAATTATTATGGGATCGATTAAAAATGCATACAACCTGACACCAATGCTGCAGACTTTTATGTTTGGGTGTCTCGTCTCAACCTCAACCCTCACTAGTCCCTAACAACATGCAATGACCAACAATGTATACCTAACTAAAAGATCTGCTGAGCGATCACAAAATTTCATATCCTGTGTTCCTCACTCACACTCGCAATATTTCTCAGTATTTCATTCCGTGTAATTCCGTTTCGTGCTTGCTCATAAACACCCGTGTGTGTGCCGTGCCGTCGTAATGAAGGAAAGGGTTAACATAAGAAAAGTATACATGGCATTGATGGGGGGTTCGTTCGTTCGGTTGTGTGAGCTAGAGAGATATTATATGCATATGTATTCTATTGTACATACATACATAAGAGTAACTAGTATTATACTCACGTTCGAACATAGCACATGGACAACAGAGTGGCTGAGGAGTTTTGTATTAGAACTCTGAAAACAGCTGTTTGCTCGGAAGAGTCGACGTTCCAGAGATCCCCTGAATCCGTCCTCACCTCTCACACTGCCTTGATAAAATACACCAAGAACAGCAGTTCACGTTCACAGTACGCAAGCAAGGATTAGGATACAAAGTATATTACGCTTATATGGAGATGGTGGCATGGTGGTGGTGTGCAGAGTTAGTTAGTAGAACAGAGAACACACATAGACAAGAAGATAAATGCTCAAAGTAGTTGTAGTTGTAGTCGTAGAGTTTTAGTTTGAGTGAGTGTGTGTGTGTTGTTGTGGGTCCCACAGTCCCACCGTATGCACCGAATACGTAATAATCATACGTATAGACATAAGGGATGTAAAAAGAATGAGGTGGTGGAACGTGTACGCAGCCCAGAGCGCAGTCTGCAGTTCAATGTATTTCTTTTTCTTTTCTGTTCTCTCTTCTCTCTCTCTCTCTGTTGCTAGATTACTTGAACCTCTGGTTATGCCTGGCCTCTTATTACTGTTTATCCACCTATGCCACCTCCAAGCTCCATGTTTAGATGATGTGTATATATGGTTTGCTGTGTGCTACTAATAACGCATCGATTCAGAGAAAAAATCTAGGAGAAAAAAGATTCCTTACGACGACAAAATTGTTAATGGGGCAAAAATACTTAGATAATTCTAGGAGTTATAAAACGGTGATGAAATGCTCATGAAATAATATCCCTTGCAAGTTAGTTCCAATTTGTGGAACAAGACGCACATATGGAAATAAACGCAACTCTAACCTGCCTGATTAACCTAATTAGCATATATCTGATATATCCATTTCAAAAAGATTTGTAGAAATAGGAGAATCTTATGTATCTCATTAAAAGTCGTGGTGTACTAACTGTACTCCACCACCGTATTGCTTCATGTAATGTTTGTGTTTGTAAACTTATGTACAATGTACACACAATTGCACACTTTACAATTGTGCAACTCACCTCCGCTCCTCCGTATTATGCAGATTTACATTATTGATTTCTGCGTGAGCTAATAGGTGGAACTCGGTATGAACTCACCTTTTGTGTACTATTGGATTGGTTTACACGGAACAGATCAATTACGAATTTTCAATAACGTATATATTATATTCTGGACTAATTTTAACTTAAAAGCTCGGGTCGCACGCAACAACAGCTTCAACCCACGCTCGCTCGCTCGACTCCTCTCTGAACCAGCAGAGCAAATAAATTCGATTTTGCCTTTAAAAAGTCAACCATTTACCTAGTCCTTTGCAAACTAGCACGAAATTATTAATATTTCCAGCAAAAATAATAATTGGTGTAGGGTTACTCACTTCAATTTTAGTTGCTCAATTTCTTTTGTTCTTTTACACTGCCACAGCGTTATCCAATTTGTGAAACAGCTCCTTCAACTCGAACTCCTGGAATGGAGTGGAAATTATATATATTTTTGCGTATGCTATGCTGCTGCTTCAGCACAGAACAGAGGAAAACGAAATGCCATCAACCAAACCAAGAGCTCTACCCCACAGAACATCACATAACACTTTTTTTTAGCTAGTAGTAGGCTAGCCTAGCCTGTCTTTACGATTAGACATTTTGGACTAGATATAACATAGGGTAGGATATGGTACAAGTACAAACAAACATGAAACACCGAAGAAAACTTATAGTTTATCAGGTTTACTTACTCGTTAGTTGGGTCCGACTCATATGGATGGCCGTATCATGTATATTGCTTGTGTAACATGACATGACTAACATACCTAAAAGCGAATATGACAAAGGGAAAATTCTTGTGGAATGGATGGATGGAGAGTGGTTGGAGAGTTGGAGAGATTGAAGCAGGGAGCTGGGAGCACAACAGTGTGCAAGAATTGAAAACTGAGTTGGCGATGTGGATGAGCAACCAACAGCAACAGCCTCACTCCTCTCACTACTACCCAGTAACACCACTACGACGCGAGAGAGTTGTGTTGTGAGCTGTGAGTAACACACAATAACGTAATGGTGGAGAGATGCCTTTTGCCATATCAGTAAAAAGTCATACTGATTGTGAGCAAATCTAAATATTCCAAATCCAGCAGTATCACCATTTGACTGCACTGTACCGTTCCATCTTCCATCCAAAAACTCTGGGTATTCTGAAGACATGCAAGTGCTACAGCAGCATGACGATGGATACATGCGGATAAAAAAATGAAAAATGGAGGAATCAGGACATCATCACGATCGGGATCGGAAATGAAAGCTTTGGTAGATGGAAACTCGGGATACATATCTGTAGTCTGTAGTCCTTTTGTGATGTTTGCTCATCAGGTCTAAATCCGTCACATACATTAAATACATATTAGTAAAGTACTTACTACTCTCTCTCTCACCCATTTCATCTCCGTTGCTTTCCAAGTACTTAACCTTAAGACATTTTACTTGTCTTGGACAAATATAAGTATTACATCTATTAATATATATATAAATCTTATAATCCGATACCATCTACACGTTCACTTGACTTGGTAACTCTTTAGAAAAACGGAGAAGATTTTTTGCTATTTCCCTATGAATCCGTACATCCGTTCGTAAGTACTGGTATGGACTATGGGGTAACTGTATGGCAGCGACGACAGACGCGTCGTTCTAATTCATAACATGCAAATATCATTAAAAGCTTGAAGTTTGAAGCTTTGATGGCCAAATCTAATATCTAATGCGTACTTATGATAAAAGAGGAGGAAGGAAGAAAAACAAAGTATTCATATGGTTCATTGTTGATTAAGATCATCATAATGTAGGGCAAAGAAACGTCTTTCAAACGACATGTTATGTTGTTAACGAGGCATAAATTCATGTCTATTTGACAGAGTTATCAGCAGACTACGGTAAATACGCTTCGTCATGATTCATCTTCCCATGAGATTTCTCTAGTTAGGATAATGCCATATATCGAAATGACTGCATATACCTACTATATATGGAATGGAATAGAAATATCTGCTGTTATAACAAATATGTAAATGTGCTAGAAAATGACTTTTTGGATCAATGTGTCTGTCCCTTTGTATTTCACCAAAACTCAGAAAATACCAAATGGAACGGCAAACGAATCGAAATCGCATGGTGTTTTTCTGTTATTCGGATCAAGATCAAGAGCCAGACATTCATCGCTGTGTAGTCCCTTTCAAATTCGTCAAACACATCCACGAAAACGATACTTGTAGTGATTTGTTTTTAATTGCTTATAAGTATATATGAAATCCGATAAAATCTTAAATTGAAGACAAAAAACCAAAGCCAAACCACAGTCTATCCGAAGAAGCAAAGAAACCAATTTTTCACAATTCCACTATATATATGTACGCTTTACTAACATCTAAACCTAAATGTACATTTGCTCTGAAAAACTGAAATCATTCTGTATCACTGTTTGATGTAGATTAGTCTTAATTTACGGTGACATGACATGAGAATAACGATGAATGCTTGACTTAGTGGTAGCACTATAGTCGCACGGGGGTCAGGAAACTTGTGCTTGAAAACTACAATTTTAATTTTAATTAATAAGCCACACTATGAAAATGGACCTCTGCTTCAAGATGCAGCAGTATGCAAAATAATATTTTAATCCCACCATTGCGGATACACATAAAATACGACATGATCATAAGCTGGAGCTGTAACATGAGAATAACGATGAATGCTTGACTTGGTGGTAGCACTATAGTCGCACGGAGGTCAGGAAACTTATGCTTGAAAACTACAATTTTAATTTTAATTAATAAATCACACTATGAAAATGGACCTCTGCTTCAAGATGCAGCAGTATGCAAAATAATATTTTAATCCCACCATTACGAATACACATAAAATACGACATGATCATAGCTGGAGCTGTAGTTTGGACTTGGTTCTATTAAATAAGGTACACAATAAACTCGACCGCACTTTCAAGGACAATAGTACATGGCACACAATACTAATGTTCAGAGTCTCCACAAGCTATTTCACACAGGTGGGAGGTGGTGGTAGTGTTCATGGTTTCTAGTGGCTATTCGAAAATTGTCATCAGTATAAGATATAGCATTTCTCAAAAGCTCTCTTTCAATCTGTAGCGAGTGGACCTATTTATAACTCACGAATTAAAGGTGTTCGCGGAGGTGCCGAGGGATTGTATGGCAGGGGAAGTTCCTCGTGCAAACCACCAGGATTCCTGAGAGAATTGTTCAAAGGGTAGCTGGGGATGGCTGGAACAATGCCATGGCGTATTTTATTTCTGTTTGAGAAGGGCACTCGCCATGTGGAACCTCGCAACTCCCCAGATCTGTTTGTATTTCGCCTTAGCGATCTTCTTGCATTTGCCCATCGCGATCTATCTGCATTTCTCCTTCTCCTACGCGAGCTTACTGTACTTCCTCCTTGCGATCCTTCCCTATTAGCGACACATGGACTTGCGGTTCCAGCACAGTTTTCCTCTGATAACATTTGACGTTGGAGTAGCCGCACTCTCCGTTTGACTTTAACTAACCCACACCAGTATCCAACAATGAATCCCACAAAAAGAAATAGGAACGTTTGCTCTCCACTGATAACAGTTTGAAGAGTCGAGAAGAGCCATTTTGCGTTTTGGAATTGGCAGGCTATGTCGTTTCTGTCTGATTCGGAGGTAAAGTTACTGGCTGTTATTGTTATAAGTGTCATATTTCTGATGGCATGTGTGCCCTGCTTTACCAAACCGTTCACATGTTCAAAAATTTCGTCAAGCTTCATCGTCAGCGATCACTTGAAAGTTTACCATAATATGCTCATATATCTAGGTAGTTATCATAATCATATAAGTATGAGCTTTTCGATTTAAAGCAAAAAGTTATGATGTGCGGTTTGAACTTACAAGTCTGATTCTGATTCTGATTCAAATAAATGTGTGTAAGCGCAAGATAATTCGGATTGCTCCAGAGTAGTAATCTAGCTTTGGTTATGCTTGAGTTAGTCTGCTTGTGGGCGACGCGACGTGACGTTTTGATTAACAATGAAATTGATTGTTTTGTGCCTACATAGTGTCCTCCTACGTCCTATTCCAGCAGACGCCGCCTGTGTTTCTGAAAAAGGTTGGGTTTTATCATAGGGTTTTATCAATGGATGTTTAATCTGATTGTGAATAGGACACAAAATGTAACAATTTATAGTTATAGCTACATTACACGCTTACAGGTTCTCAAGATTAGTAATTATAGTAAGTAAGCGTCGGAATTAGGTCACACACTGGGTCACAGCTTAGGGTCAGTTCGTTTCATATATTTAAAGGTGCACACCTTAGAGAAATTAAAGTTTGAGTAGTCTGAGGTGCACACTGTAATCTGTAGAAAAGGTGAAAACTAAGGAACGTCTAATTGAAAGGCATTGCTGGCAAATTGCACACTTTTTTATGTGTGCAGCACATAATTTAACTGTACGCGATGACGCAAGTCCTTCATTTTTTTAAAGACAGGTCATATTTATGACGGTGAAGTTTATGTTATATGCAATTATGGAAAATCGATTTTTAAAGGATTCCCACACAAAGTCATTGTTTCGCGAAATTCATGTATGTATTCATTTAAAAATTTTGGCGAATAATAATATTTCATTAGTGGATATATCGAGAAACGATCGTCTGAATGATTGTCAACAGAATCATTCTTTCAATTAAGTATGCTAACGAAGAATAAACATATTAAAATTGTAACATTTTTTAACGTTAGAAGCTCGAACTGGTTTAGGTTACACTACAGGTTTATAGCATAGATTCAACAGGTATTCAAGATTTCACAAATTAAGTCTCAAGATAAAATTAACTAACGTTTGAGTTAGATAAAGTCTACATTTATATATTATAGACATTCCTCTGATTCATTTTTACTTCACATTGGCTGATGGACTGTAATCTAAACGAAAACTACCGATGATATGACTATATATGTATTTATCTATAGCAAAAATGATGATAAATCCAAACTAAAATGATTCTCACAAACATGTATCATGTAATTGTAAGTATAAAATGAGACTCATAAAAATTATCACTGTACTTTTACAGTTAACAGCCTACTGCGAAAATACAGCTCTTCATTAAATGTATCAGTAATTCATGTAATTGTAAGTATAAAATGAGACTCATAAAAATTATCACTGTACTTTTACAGTTAACAGCCTACTGCGAAAATACAGCTCTTCATTAAATGTATCTCTGCTCCGACACGTACTCTATTAAACTAGATGGAAGAGGAAGTAGTGGAATTAGATCAAAACGGACGTACTGTCGAATTTTAAGTCGACTTAGGTACAGCAGTGACTTCACCTATAATTTAAAATTCAGACAAAATCATTATCATACTAAACGAATATGTTACACTTTTTCATTTCGAGACAAATAGCAAGAAATTATCTATGTACCTCGGTAAATCTTGATATTGGTTTTGTTAGACGAACTGGATATGACGTAGAATTGTGGTGGGACCGGCGAGGTTTGGAGTAACAAAATATTCCCACTTCTGAATAAGCAATGCAATGTTGAATAAGCTCTGCTACAGTATTGAAGCTGTCAGAATCCGGTGACATATAAAAGCAAAACTGTCCATTTCGGTACTCGATTCGCGTGTGAAGAGTTTTTCTGTTACTATAATATTTTTAAAAATGTGCATTAAGCAATGTTGAATGCGTGACATGATAACATTTAATTAAGCTTATTGAGTATTGTGTCATCTACAACTGCTCTAAGGACTAAAGTACCTGTTGAAACTTAGGCTAAGCAGGTAATGATCTGATGATGAATCTCTGACAACAAAGGCTCCGTCAGGTTGATCCTTTAATTTAGCCTCAGCTTCTTCCTTGGATAAACTACCCCAGTACCACCCATAATGTAACAAATCCTCCAGCTCCTTCGTAAGGCACTTGGTTGGTTTTGGGGATGTTGGCGTAAGGATGGCGGGAGACAAAGCAGGACCGCTATTTGGTGTCAGTTCTGACCTAGGAATGCTCATGGTACTGCTGGCGGCGCCACATTCCACTGTTTCTGCAAGTAACTTTAAAGTTAGCCCTAAATCCTCAAAATTATTATTGCCTCTAGATGTCCCCGCAACGGAAACGTTCGCTGCGTCTACCGCCGCGTTGTTGGCGTTATCCTTATCCTCGTCATTGGTTAAAGCACCATCGTCAATATTATTACTCAAGTTAATATCATCCACGACTACGTCTATACTATTGGCTGACGTTAACTGATATCTTGCACTGCCACTGACTGCTCTTCCGGAATTAGAACTACTGTTAATAGGAATTGAAGATGACGGCAGAGCGTTGACATTAGCGTTACTGGTATCCTCAGGGAATAATGCACCTGGATATGAAAAGGGACAAATCCAACGGTTAATTTCTCCCAAAGAAATAACACTACATATTATTAAATATTATATTACATATATGCATTCAACATACCGAATTCAGCGGAATCTACAATTCTACTACGATCCCGTCTGCGTCTCCGAAACTTGGACCTTATGTTATAAAATAGCCTTGCAGCCAAGTTCCTTGTGGACGACGCAGGATGAAGATTTGAGCTATCTGCATTGGAATTGGAGGATGGATCAATTGGTGTCAAGCCATACATGCTCACAGACTTATTTTGGAGAAGGCGTGGCCCGACATCCCTGTCTTCATACGCATATCCGTACTGGTCATCCAACGCCATCGAAATCGGTCTCTCGCCACTAGTCGAGCCAGCAAGGCGTTCATTTCCGTTTGCCGCAATTAAGTTAAACAAGGAAATGGAATTTTTGGTGTTGCGTATACTAGAGCGAAAATTGGAAGTGCAGTGCTGCGGCTTTTTCAGTCCTCCTCCTCCTCCTCCTTCGTAGTTTTGATGATTCAAGCTGCGAGTGGAACTGAGGAACTCCTTCAAGCTCCTCAGTTTACTACTCGTTGAGCTGATTTTCTTTTCCATGATGATGATGATTGCTTTATGTATCTGTCTGACTGACAAAATCTCGTATGATTCACATACAGCACAAATGGCATCAAAATTTGTAAGGTGTTGTTTGAGTTTGACTCAACGTTGAACGGATTCTACGATGAAATCACTATCACATACATTTCCTTTGCAATCTTATCTTGCAAAGTATATCATAAAGTCTTCTTGGGAGGAACGTTGGCTGTCTTTATCATGACTGGCGATAAAATTTAAAAGCACTTGTGCACCTTAGAGTTCTTCTGACGCGTGCCACATCATTTTTATTTTACAAAACACCGAAAACGGGGGATGTCCGTCCGGTGGGAGCAGAAAGATGCGACTCGTTTTACTAAAATATATGGTGAAAATGAGCTTTCCCCTTTAAAAAAAACTCCAAAGGCTTTAGGCGTTAGGATTGTCAACAAATAAATGCGATTGTGGATTATTTTTTATATTTTGTCAAAGTGGGATTGAGAAGGTTTTCAAAGAGTTGAATGCAGATGCAGCCAAAAACCTGTGTGTGAGCAGTAGTACATAATGGCACATGATGCAAATAGGAAGTAGCACTTTAGCAGACACAAACAATCATGTACCTGTGTGTCCAGAATAACTTTGTTTTAACATCCTGTGTATCGTTGATGAAAGTGCGCCCTAATCGACGTCATTACTTATTATTTTGCAATCTTTGATGTCAATATTTCCAGTAGGTAAATTAACGCCGGATTGAGCCAAGATAAAGAAAATACAACTGATACAAAGAAATAACGTTTAGTCCACAGCTGACACGTGTGAAGCAGCTATAGCTCTCCTCCATCCAACATAGCATCAGCAACCCGAAATTCCGCTTTCAATTAATCCGTAAGTACTTTTGTTTTTCAGTATGTTATCCTCTCTCTTCTGACTAGATTCTAGATTGGATTTTTGTATTTCTAGCAAAAAACAAATATTTACATAAGTACGCTTGTTTTTCTCACGACAGCACACAGGTTGTTCCAGTCACAAGTTTGTTCTTAGCCATTTATGATTAATATTTCGTAGGCCAATTCTCTCCGACGAATTCCAAATCACAAAAAACCACTTTTCACACCATTTAAATAAAAACCTCTTTGATTTCACATCGTAATCATCATTCACAATTATTTTTTCACGACTTCACCCACCACCACTACTCGTTGTTGTTCATTTGTGTGATTTTCTTACAAGTAGTAGCAACAACTGCTAACAAGTGCATATATAATTTTGTTCTGCAAAGGTTATCTCATTTCGCTCACCACAGCAGCAGTCGCCGTCGTCGCCACCACCATCATCATCCAGTTCCATAAATAGTCCATTAGTTTCAGTTTCGCTAATACATGGAGGAGGCAACAACAACAACAACTAGGATGATCGTCGAACATTTTGGGAGAACGGGTAAAAGGAATGTCGTGTGTTATGTACAAGAGGAAAAAAAAATAGGAGAGTGATATCAAATCAGTCCGACCAAAAAAGTATCAACTATCAACACACTACATATTTCACAGTAGTATGGATGGACGGACGACGGTGAAAGAATAAAAAAAACGTTCAAAAGTACAGGCTGCAGATTGGTGGTTCGCGTTAAAATAGTAGGATCACTATCTCACAAATATGTGCAATGCAAAAAACTATTTCAGTAACATCTTGTAATGGTACAATAAAAATATATGTATATCTGCTAAAATACTATATATCCTTCGTTCGTCTTGCTCTTTCTTGTGTTATTCTTGCGGTTGGTAAATACACATTATTACACAGGGAAAATCGCATATCGCATTCCGTGATTTTCTGCATTTGGAGTTACAAATGAGCCCCGTTTCTAATAATAATAATAAAAATGCCCAAGTCCAATGTCCACTGGAAAACCTTGGGCAGCATTATTAACATGGTCAGTAGTAGTAGTGGTTAAAAAATGCATTGGCTGGCTTTGTTTTGAGTATTTTCAGTTTCTCACAGACACAATCCCAAATGGACTATGGACTATCGACATTAATATAATATGGTTTACTTTACTATATAAACGCATCTTCTTAACAAGGCAAAAAAATGCATGTAGAATGTGAGTGGATTCTTCTTGTTAGGGTGGTGGTGAATCATATAATATAACTATTAATCATGCTACACTTGTGTTTTCTTTTCTGTATTTAAATATCAATCTGTATAAATGTAGCTAGCGGAAAGATGTAGAGAGTGGTCCAGGCAGTTTAGTTTCAAGTTAAGAAGATGCTGCTCTGTATGTATAGTAATAGTAATATTCATGCACACTATTGCACATTAGCCGAGTTGTGTATGGTTTCTTTACATTGAACATCACTGCACATTTACGTTCATCATTAAACATGGATGGGTGGGTTCCCATTTTCGGGGTATATAAGCAATGTGATAAGTGGTGAACATCGGAGAGATTGTCTCATTTAGTCGTACTGCGAGTGAATTTGTTTCGTATTGCATTTGCATTTAGTATTCGTATTCACCAACTTATGCATTACGTCACGTTACTCTTCTTCTGTTCTTGTATTTGCCAGTCCAAGACAAGGCAGAAAGAGAGAACGGGTTAAAATCTTCAAAGATTTTCCATCCTTGCAGTGTATTAACCACTAACAAGAGCAGGGTAACCTCTCAAATAAAAATGTGCATGTTACTTTATGTATTATTAGTGAAACTTGACTGGAATGTTTCTTCTTCGTCTGCTTGATTTTTGCTTTTCTCATACAAGGATTTTAGATGTGATTTTATCTTCGCAGTTGTGTTGAGTTTGGAGTAGGTAGAGGTAGTGTACGTATATGTAAGTACGTACTGCACACAGTTGCACACATTGCACAGTTGCACAGTGTGCGTATATTCAGCTTTAGGCTTGCAGCCCTGCTACTACTGCTGGGATATTACTCAAACTCAAGGAGCTTATGTGGTTGTGGAACGAGAAATTTTAACTACTGGTTGAGGTATCTCCTCCAAATTTCTTTTTAGTTTTTTGATTGTTCTTCGTGTGCCTTCCTAGCTGTTAAATACAATGTGCCGTAGTTGGACGTAGGGATTTCACATGAGATATCTGTTAAAAGTTGAACAAAGATAATTTTTGTAGTTTGGGATAAGGGAGGCTTGTTTCTAAAATTTGCAAAGAGCGAGATAACTATTAAAATCAAACAGTATTCATTCATATATGTGTAGGTTTTGTTCACCTACTAATGTATTCTAATGGTTTGATTATAAATTACTTATAATTAAAATAATTCATAAACCGCATTAATTTCGCCTTATCCGTAACGGGATGCGCTGCGAAATGTAAAATATACTTTAAATTATGGCTCCATAAATATTAATGCATAACTTCTGAAACTATACGCTAAGATAGTAAACTTTGGTAATATAGCTATGTTGTACAGTAAAGTAGGTGGAATAATATCCTGTAAACGAATAATGGGACTAATTTCAGTTTTGATTGGTATTTGTAGTTAATAAAATGGCAAATGCTACATCAGGAAGTTTGGCCAATCTTGTGGCGACGATTGAGTCGGTTGCAGCTGGAGAGTACATCCATTCCCATGAAAAAGATGATGATCATGAAACTCAGGTGGTCACTGCAGAGATGCTTGAAGGAACAGTCCTCCAATTGGCGGACGGGCAAGCAATTAATGTGGTCCAAATGCCCACCTCCATTGAAGACACAATTAACGTTGTACAAGTAGAAACGACGCATTTAGATGAGCATGTTTCAGGCGTTGTTGAAGAGATCTGCACGATGGATATTGATAATGAAGAACAGAACCACATTTTGAGTCAAACTGGGGCTCACGTTGTTGTAAAAACTGAAAATGAGCCGATTGCGGGGCCGGACCAAGATCGCTCAACTGAGGAAAAGAACAACATTGTGCTCCCAACAATTCCGTTTTCCTTCCCTGGACAGACTTTTGATACAAAATGCCAAAAATTGATCTTAAATGTGTGGGACTTTTTCAGAAGAGTTAAGAAGAATCCAGATTTATTAGAGGAAATACGGACGCCACAGGAGCGAGCTGCCGCCGCGTTGCATATCAGTGCTGCAACAATTGGAAAAATCGGAAAGAATTTTAAACGAACGGGCAAGTTGGAAACTCCGGGAAGAAAACGGAAACGGACTAAACCGGTGGTTGACTCTGTAACTGCAGAACAGGAAGACATTATTCGTAAAATTATCAAAGAGTTTAAGGACAACAGGTAAGTCAGTCAGGTTTTTATTGTTGATAAATATCTAATTAAAAATATCATTGAATATACACATAATGATTACCGTGTATATTTGCAGAATTGTACCGACACTTCCCTTGATCCTTAACGAATGTAGGGAAAGAATCAATTTTCAAGGTGGCGCAACAAGCTTCCGCAGAATTCTCCAAAGAATGGGTTTTAAAGGGCTTTCAAATAAATCGCTACTGCCTCATTCGTCTGCTAAGTCTAAATCAATAGCATCCAGCCTTTCCTCAACATCAGCAGCCTCCAAATCAAGTCAGTTTCCCATGTCACAGTCTCAGAATGTTAAAACCAACAAGAAGGAACACCAATCGCAACCAAGCTATATTTCATTACCAGTGACGGAACCATCATTTTTATCTCCAACGAAAAAAGTGGCTTTTAGAACAGTTACTCCAAACCAAAGTCCAATGATTTCGAATACCAGTAAACAGATATCTCCTCAAGCTATGATGACGAATCAATCCTCGAGGATTTTGTACGGGGATAATCTCATTCAGCTTGGCACAAATTCAAAAGGTGAAGCTATAACGATTTCTCAACAGACGGCCGCTGCGATTGCTAATGCTACTGCCAGGGCTGGTGAAGGTTCTCAAACCATACATGTATTACAGCCCGATAATACCGTACAACAAATTCAAATTGTATACGCAAACATTTAGCCATAAATAACTGTAATTGCTACAATGTCTATTGCCCGCAGCTACTTGTTTAGCTAAGCTTTACATGCAAGAGTTGTGCTACTTTTTACAAGTCTAAACTAAGCCAGAGAAATCGTAATCTTCAAGAATGGCATGTCTTTAAGTGCGCTGTACAACTTACTATATGCCTAAACTTATGGAGTCTATAATACAGATACTTAACTAAGGAAATTATATATGCTTTTTTTAAATGCCTTGAGAAAATAATAACTATTTATAGCAGTTTTGGAAAGTGTTTTTAATAAAACCAAAAGACAGTTTACCAATACTTTAAATATCACTCAAACCAGAATAACTTCATTTTGTAAAGATTCATTTCAACATTTTATTAGTAGTTAAAATTGGCTTGAGCCAAAAGTAGTTACTTACTGTATATATAATACCAAGAAAATATCAATATTTTTGTAGCCACATGGGCATTCACAGAAAATTTGAACTTGATCCACGCTTTAAATTTTATCCCAACCCAATTATGCCCAAGTAATTAAAACCTCTCTTAGGAAAAGTGGATGTTTACAAATTAGCCTTTTGTAAATTCACTTTCAAATTTTCAGCTATTTTTGACAGGAACTCAAAAGTCTCCAAGTATTCGCTTCGATCAACACTAGAACATTCAAGTAAGCACACATTTAATATTCATTCTAATTCGAACCAACGGTTTTAATTAGACTTGGGATAGCATTATGACTTACTTCATGGAGCCTTTGATGCAAATAGCCAAGTCCTTGGTCATGAAACCTGACTCAATGGTAGACACACAGGTTTCCTCCAAAATTTGACAGAATCTACGTAATGGTTCATTATTGTCAAGCTTAGCTCTATGAAGAAGGCCTCGGGTCCATGCAAAAATGGAAGCTATAGAATTTGTTGATGTCTCTTTGCCCTGTTGGTAAAATCGGAAGTGTCTTGTAACAGTGCCGTGAGCAGCTTCTGCTTCGACAGTTTTTCCATCAGGGCACACTAATACGCTGGTCATCATGCCTAAGCTACCGAAACCCTTGAAATAGAATTCAAAATACATGTGAGTGATCAAGAGCAAACAAATTGTAAATGAATAGTTCCTGGTACGATTACGAGAGAATGGGTGGGGACCTACCTGGGCGATAGAATCAGATTGTACATCACCATCATAATTTTTACATGCCCACACATATCCACCTGCAAAAGTGAGTGCACCAATGGTTAGCATAATTGAATATTTACTTCGAAATGTTAGACCGGAGGTGTTTTCGATTCTCTTACCTTCGGATTTCATGCAGTATGCTACCATATCGTCGATCAACCGATGTTCATACCATAGCCCTAAAGCTTCATACTTCTTACGATAATCCTTCTCGTAAATTTCTTGGAAGATATCCTTGAAACGACCGTCGTACCTCTTAAGAATAGTGTTTTTGGTCGACAGATATAATGGAAGTTTCCTATCCAAAGCATACTCCATGGATGAATACGCAAAATCACGAATACTTTCGTCCGTGTTGTACATCCCCATTGCAATACCTGTTGGAAATCCATTACAAATTAATACGAGGAACGAGGAACATGAAAATAAGTTGAGACAGTAAGTTGTTGAATTGAACAACGCAAACTGAATCCGAATTTTAGATGTTAATTGTAATGTAGTGTCAACAATACCAGAGGTTTTAAATTCGTTGACGACATGAACTATGGGCTCTCCTCCACTCTTTGGTACAAAGCGAAGTTCCAGCGTTCCAGCTTCTGGCACCAGAAAATCTGTGGCTCTGTATTGATCCCCATGTGCATGACGCCCAATTATAATAGGCAGTTTCCATCCTGGAACAAGTCTGGGAATGTTTTTGCAAACAATTGCTTCCCGAAATACCTGTTTGGAAAAAAAACCCATTCTCACATTAAATACAATACAGCACATGCCATACCAGTTAAATGCTTTACTAATACATAATTTAAAAGACAACTCACGGTTCCGCCGAGGATGTTACGAATTGTACCATTCGGGCTTCTCCACATTTGCTTCAAGCCAAATTCTTCGACCCGCTTTTCGTCTGGAGTCTACAAGTTTTTTGGAAACATTAAAACTATAATTCCACACGATTCTGTTCAATTCAAATGAATTTGATTGCACTGATGAGAGTGAATGTGAGTTCTTACAATCGTGGCACATTTGATTGCAACGTTGTATTGTTTACAAGCGTTCGCACAATCAATTGTTACTTGGTCGTTAGTTGCGTCACGATTTTGAATTCCCAAATCGTAGACTTTCAAGTCGATGTCAAGGAATGGCAGGATAAGCTTGTTCTTGATGTCATCCCAGATTATCCTATAAATAAACAATGCAAAGAAATATAATATCCAGNTCCCAGATTATCCTATAAATAAACAATGCAAAGAAATATAATATCCAGCTATTCCACGTAATTCAAAATATTTCAGATACAATACAATTCTTTTTCTTTTTCATAATCTTACATACCTTGTCATTTCATCGCCCAGGATGTCGACAACAGGAGAAACTATAAAAAAAATAAACGCACCGCATTATATAGTTTGTAGAATTGTTAAAACTCCAAATAATACGAACTTTTTGAAGGAAGCGATACTGGAACTGAAACGACATGGGTGGCACATGGCCCCCAACATTTTAGGTATCTTAAGTTTTTGTGTGCATTTGCTATTTACCTTCGCAGCAGCACATCCAAATCTAAATATTTGCTTACCAATTTGATAGTTGCAAGTTGCAAAGACAAACAAGCCATTTCAAATGTGATAACTCAACTTACTTGATCGAATGCGTAAACCTGACTTGAGAACGGACTTCATTCTGACAAATATACTGAGAAAAAATGTGAATGTACTCTACTGCGTGCTGTATAGTACCACTCACAAACAACCTTTTTTTTGTTGTTACTTCACAAGTTTCATTCCTCGCCTCGGAACCTTTTTTGTGTTAGTATTTACAAAATGTACATATATTCTTTCCGACAAAAATGCAAACGGAAATAACGGAATATTATTATGTAATCAGTCGGTTCGGTGGAACCATATGATCGACTGAGAGTATAGCACATATTTTTTGGAAGTTGTTTAGTGATGCGGTGCCAAGTGCCACGCAACGCAAAAAAAATTGAACATTTCTCTACTTACCCTTGATTTTTTGCCCAGACATTTTCAATCTTTTGCTTGCCGGTGGTGGTGGTGGTGGTGGTGATTCCTTCTGAAATATCAAAACGGAAATTAGCACCCGAAAATTAATCATGAACAATTGTAATGGATGCTTGCTTGTATTTGCTACATGTGCAAATGGAGGAAACCTCTTTTTTATGCATTAAAACCTAACCTTAGTATTTTATTAATATTTTAATCATCCTCCTAACTTTAACAACTGCTCTACGCACGACGACTGATGATGCTGGGACCTTAAAATTAATTTTAGAAAGCATGTTCCTATGTAAACTCTGACAGTGAGGGCGAGTGTGCAATGCATACACATGGGATCGGATGGCGTTGGGTTGGGTGGCATCGCATAAATCGCATTATATGTATGTTGTATAGATCAAAACAAAGATTTGCAATGAACTTTGTAACGAGAGTCAGTCTTCAAGTTCATTCATTAAATAACTATGAAACTCTTACGATGCTGGACAAATATTTCGAATTTATTTAACATAGGTAGTCCTGCTCTGATAACCTTTTTGCACACTTACTTGCAACCCGGTGTAGACTTGAATGGAATGTCTGTCTTGCTACACATACACATATTCTCTGTCTGGTGATGATGATATGATGTGATGGGTTCAGGGGTTCATAGTTTTAAGTCAAAGTATGTTAGTCGGTAGTCGGTACATACAATGATGCATATGATGGGTCTGGTTTACGTCACGCATCTTTGTCTTATCATTTCGTTTTCATACAAGTGGTTAATAGCTGCATGTGCAAGTTGTATGTGCCTACTGGATCGGATGATACAGGAGGGGAAGGTTAATGTTTTACCTTCAAGGTAATCGTACTAATCGTCATGGGCTAGCTAATTATTACTGGAATAACCATCCACATTCCACAATTTCCACATCCACATTCGTTCTAATTTTTTCACTAAAAGATCTTTAAATATGCTATAATTCAAAATGTGCATGTTACAAGTCAACTTGATTTTGATAACCTATTTCGACTCTCATACTCACATAATATTCGCAACTTGAATAGCTAATCACTAAAATGCGAGAACTTGCAAAGCTATTGATAAGATAGCAAAAATTTGGGTGGGGATACTTGAGGAAATTACCTCTATTGTTGAATGGGATTTGATTGAGCACGTTGTTATATAAGGAAGCTTACCTATAAATAAATCCAAACGGTGGTTGTTGTAACACGTATAGCGTCTTCTTGAATTTCCTTAAAGAGCTGAAATAAATCCCAGGAGAAATCTTGTGAGATCGGAGAAGCACTTGTGCATTAGAGGAGAGACAGTGAAGGACAAGTTATAATACCTTCTATCCGTTCATTTACCTGGATTGCTGGCCGTGTGTGCAGTCCACTTGTCTTCTCTCTTCACTTTTAGTTACAACTCACCATTAGCCACTATCAGGAACCGGCTGTCAAACACACTGTAAAGGAGAGGTTTCCCTTATTTTCCTTATGAAAAATTCCTATCCTTATGCATATTTTATACGTACCTGAATTCAGCAATCTCAACTGATTGTAAATGAGCATGGCCGGATAGCATTAACTCAACTCGTTGATACCGTCCCGTGTTTTCTCGTTTCCATACAATAGCCGAAAACCCACAATTCTGTTCATACTTTCCTCTGTCTCAAACCCATGAGGGTGCAGTCTTCTTCACACAATATAAACGATTTAAATGTATGGTTGTGTAACATCCTGTTGGAAGAGTAGACTGAGCATGATGTATTTTATGTACCTAACTTAAAATATGGATTTTTTGTTCACACTGTCTGAAACGCGCTTACGTTGCATTGCAGTTGTTCCTCCAACTTGTAATGTACAATTCGTGGTTTGCTTTCGGTGAAAATGACACGCTGTTGTGATAGCGTATTATTGTGGTCTTATGGCACATGTATCTCTACCGCAATACGCACACTTATTTTTAATATACACTCTATAAGTCAATGGCATACTTGAAATTATACTAATGGCATATATGTGATGTGATAATACTTTTTAATTGTAAGACTTTATCAAACCAATCATTCTAGCATCTCTACGGCGAACCGTGAAACAATATAATTGGTAGGTTCGGAGGTTCAAAGTCCAGGATTTTTCACCTCCTTCTACCGTAAACTCCGTGAGTATATACTATGGACACCTGATGCTTCATACTGCCGTCAGGTCTGTGAGAAATGAGTGTGGAAACCAAGACACGAAGACACAGTGTCTGCATACATTAATTCGAGCGAGACGAAAACGAGTGTTCACGGTGCTGTACTGTTAGTAGCCATTATCAGCTCTCTAATTAAATTGGGTATAAATGCAGACCTATAAAACGATGCTTGCACATTTCATTAAAATAGGTTGAACTTGAACTCATGGCGTGCATTAACGTTTGTGTGGCTGAGATTAATTTAACTCTGGTTGCATTGTAATATGTAATAGAAAAAAGGCACGCCGGTTGTCTGAACTTGTTCACACCAGACTCAAAATGAATTAATGCAGTTGTGCCAATTTATGCGAGGAATTGATCATTTAATTTTTAAATTGATCCATTAGAAGGTTTTTCTAACTACGCTAAATGTACAAATAAACAGATTCGTTAAAACGTTGGAGCGGTCTTCTCTCTGCGGTGAACGAGAGGAACATAAAAGGAAAAAAGGTTTATGCTTTTTTAATACACCTGTTGCATACGATAATAGGCTGTTGAGA
This sequence comes from Dicranocentrus wangi, assembly GCA_036850665.1. Taxonomy (NCBI): domain Eukaryota; kingdom Metazoa; phylum Arthropoda; class Collembola; order Entomobryomorpha; family Entomobryidae; genus Dicranocentrus; species Dicranocentrus wangi. The sequence goes on from JAANSN010000636.1 coordinate 50,297, forward strand.
TAATAGGAGTTCCACGATGGGCTAGTGGGGCAGCTAGAACAACTTTCCTGAGAGTTGGTGCAAACATGTCGTCATCATGAAACGCTGGGAAAGGATACCTGGAAAAAAAGGACATGAAAGACAGCTTCGTAAAAAAATTTTCCCAGCAAGCCGATTTAATGTTCGTTACGTCGACTCTTTTCAATTCTCAAGCTACTCGGAAAAAGTAGATGAAATAGATTATTCTGTACTCCGAAATATATTGTTGTATGATGATATAGTAAACTAACGTAATGTATATAACGTGACGTAGAAATTACTATCGAAATCGCCTTTCCCTCTGTAGGTTTTATCCAAGGATTATTCCATAAACCTGTAGGCAGGATAACAATTGTTTGGGTTGGTCATTCGTCACCGGATGGAAGATCGTGAAATGAGATTTCGCTCCAGATTTTCCCATAAACTTGAAAAAAATGAAACACGTGTGATGATGACGCTTGTTTTCAGCATTATTGCCC
>JAANSN010000637.1:0-50789 GCA_036850665.1 Dicranocentrus wangi
TCATATTTCCTAATAAATACGCAAGTAAGGAAATATAAGCATTGCATTTATGTATCTATCAAGGTTTACTTACTGTATCACAGATGTAAAACTCATTTCAAACAGGCATCCGCGTCCTTTTGGTTTTATTGACGTGCATATGTTTATGCTTATCTTGTTTACAGATGAATCTCCAATCTCCCATATAGTACTGGTGTTCCGGGTGTGCATAGTAGTACGAAACGAATACGAATCCATTGTTTGTTGGTGTTCGTCATACAATACAAAGACTTGCATTTAGATGAGTTCCATCGAAATCCTGTTGCTAGTTGTGTCTGTGTCTCTGTTCCTTTCTCTGTATAGCTCTTTATATATTGTTTCATCGTCAAAATCTGTTTCGTATATCTTATGCATCCACCGAGAGAGACGAACTATGGAACATTGTCCCCTGTCTCGTCTTGCGAAACATAAAACTTTACTGTTGACAATATGCTAACCAATATTAGGTTATGGCACCGTTATCTATATTTATGCTAGCGAAATGGGTGGCAATTTTTATCCCTTGGTACTTGGTAGCGTGTAGTTTATGTAATAAGACTCCTTTCGAAGCGTAATATATTTACATATCCATTTCATGAATTCTGTTTGCATGTAAATAAAAATTGTGTTGATTATAAACATGCAAAAATGAGCTCATATATATCATGCAACATGCTATGAATCCTAGTGCCATCATCTTTCCTTTGATAATATTATGACTATGACAAAGCCAACAGCTAAGAATAATAATACTACCTAGTTTTGTTTCCAGTGCAAATACAACTCTACAGTCATAAGATTATATACTGTCATCACTATCACTGTCCTAACGCTCAAAGACATGCTTGTTTTGCATTTCAATTTCAAATATCCTTATACACGTCTCCTCCATTTTGTGATTGCTTTTATCAGCATGCATAAATAAATATCAAGGAGCGTCGCGGACGAAGGCGACGACATCGTATTATAACGATAACAATTTCAGGATGATAAGACACTTCTTCATAATAAGTAAACTAGATATGCAGACTTTAAAAAGAATTATATTCAACAGTTTTCCACATTTTATATTTATACTTTACTCGTCTCCTTTTCCTTGTCTAACTCAATCTTTTCTGCGTGGACTCCATTTATTCATCATCAGGGATAGATGGATGGATGCAGCCGAGCTGAGGATTAAGTACAAAAAAGTACGTCGTCTTTGCGATCAACAACTCTTGGTATATATTTCAACTTTACTACTGTAAATCACTGTGTCACCAACATTGTGGAGCGTGAAGTCTAGAAAGAGGTAGAATAACATGAGGATTCTTTCCAGAATGACATATATGACAGCTACAACCACCTCCATACCACCATGAGAATTGCTATAAGTGTACAATATGTGTAGTGCCATATAAATCGAATCTTGCGTCTCCAGAGGGAAATTCGTTCAAGTACATTAGGAAAAGGACCCGACATGGATTTTTACGATGTGCGAATAGAAATATTGCTTAAGTAGAAGCGTGTGATGTTTACAAGATCCACAATCCACACAAGCATATACTTACCGTGCATTATATGGTGGTAACCTCGCCTTAGAATATATTTTAAAATATATATTTTATTTTTTTAGTAGTAATGCACTTAAACAGCAACACATGCGCTGTATGAGAGGTTTTGGAATGACAGAAGACGAGAAACAAGAAACAAGTGAAAAGCCTTGAAAGTAGAGCCGCTATATATGCTTGTTGTATTTGTATACCTAGTGTACGTGTGTGTTCTTTATGCCATGTAAATCTAAACGTATAGCTTACTTCAAAGGATATCATATTTTTTCTCCAGCAGCAGGCGCATACTTACAACATACCGGCAGTCTTTTGATCCTTGACCGGCATCTTTTCCATCTGCCGTTTATAAAATTTCCTTGATACAAGATGACTGTATAATCATATATGCAGAAGAGGATGGGAGAGTTATATTTTATGTGCATGTCGAAGCAATGCCTCTTTAGTGTATACTTTAGATGAAAATTTTAAAAGATGGAGAATTGAATCGAGGCATTTCTCTCTCCCATCCCATCCCTTATTCGCACACTCGCCTCGCTTGGCGAATCCTTGGATTCAATTTAATCTAGCTCAGTTCAGTTGAGAAACAAGTAGTTCTGAGATTGATGTGCCTGTAGTGTAGGCTTGTATAATATGCAACACAGTTGATGAATACATTGCAGTGTTCACGCGAGCGCAGATATAATGAGAAGGCATTCTAGTAGTTCCCCAGATGACTTTGGCTGCATGTAACTGAAAAAAGTCACCATCAAAAAATAATAACGCTTATGATCATCATGTTCACGTTGTCTTCAATCTTATTTATGTGTGGATGAAAAATCTTCACTTTTCAACTTCAACCCCTTCACTAAATATGTTACTATTATGACATGGCATGACAGCTTGGAATACATCAACATCACAAAGAAGAGTAAGCAAAAGTTTGCGAGCAAGAAAAAGCAAGCATGTATGTACCTATATTTACATAGCATTTTCCAACATTATCCTTAGGGAAAAGAAAAGCACATGTAATGTAACTAACCCACTGTATAGAGAAGTTTGGGTACAGTTAACTTGTAACATTTTATTTTTGCCAGAGAATAGAATGAAGAAATGATGGAAAAAGATTATGATGATGACTGGCTAATGCTAAAGCTTCACATTTCTCGAAGGGAATTTGGACCACTCGACATCCTTGTATATTACTTGTGACTCTTGTCAGTTATTGGTCGCGAACACTCTGTAATTTACCCGTCTTGCTGAAAAATTTTAGTCATCATTATTCTTATTATTATGCATTATTGAATATATGCGTAATGCGTACTACTCTTACTGTGTCTGCAATCGTACGTGGTGATGGGGGATGGTTGGTGAGTGATGTGCTGGTAATGATGTATGTGGAGTTGTTCTACATTACGAACATACATGCATTCATTCAATTCGAATCATTTATCTCAATGCACACACTGACGGATCTGAGCAGTTTGGGATCTTCCCATTTAGCTTTCATCTTACTACTTTTCTTTATCACAGACTTGTATAAAACACGACGTCGCCTCTGTCCATGTCATAGTCAGCGCGAAGATGATGTGCGCTCCTGTATATTTTTACATGACATGATGACCACTTGGTAATCCCCTATCATTATCTCTCGTCTTTTCGTCGCTTCTTCTTGTCCATTCCATATAACAACAATTATATTGTGAATACATGTACCAACTGGTATCTTCATCAGGAGTAATGTTTAGAATGTGTGTGCACATAAAATGCATATACGAACGTCTGATATGAATAAACTTTTGTGCTTATTCGAATTTCTTTGGTCTCCGTACTTTCCTCATTCCAAGTTCGAAAAACTTTTCAGTCGCCTTCTTCACTTTTTCCTGATTCTCCAAGTTAACTTCTTCCATCTCCTTTATCCAATCCACATTATATATCCATCATCATCATAACGTACATAACTTGATTTTACGACATTTAGCCTCTACCTCACACGAAGAATAATGTGTATCGTAAATATGCAGTACCCTAGCATAGTTTATTACTTTTAACAGGCATAACCTCTAAACATCGTAAACGTCCATCCGTTCTGCCTCATTTCTCTCATTCTCTATCCTTTCCTTATTCTATTTTATTTTAGTGTCCCTATCCTTTCATTATTTTATTAAGAAACTTTGCGCATTTTCCTGTCACTTACAAATACATAGGAAACCGGATGCAAGTTGCAACCTAATTGCTTTTCTGGTTTAGGTAGTGCCATTTTTTGCACGTCTAAAGTTCCTTGAGCATTTTCTTCCACAAACGGTACACACATCACTACCATCATACACGAGTGTTTTACCGTTGTACATGGTGCAGTGTAGTAACTGCATAGTTGGATGGAAAGTGAATTTTTCCATAATAACATTTTTATTGTTATTATACTGTTCATCGTTATTCACATGTTAACGCGGTCATTAAGTTCTTCACAGCTTCTCAGAAAGTTCAGCCTGTAGTTCAGAGTTCATACTCTCGTTTTTGTGCCATTATATTACCCAAATAACCACCAGGAGTAAATCCACAAAATCCTCACCCTCACCAGTATCATCAATCAAGTCAACCCACAATATAGTATCCCCCTGCAAATCCGAGCACAACTGTGATTATGGAATATGATGACATGGGAAGGTTGCATTTATCTATGTAAGCATCTTATGCATAATATAGCATTATTACTGCATCGCGAATTTAGGTTAGGGAACAAACAACTTTAGCTTATTATATGGTGCAAGCATTTATTAATATTGCACACATAACGATGGCATACTCGCACGTAGTACGTTTTATCGTTTATTTTTTATTTTCAGATTCCTTTCTATCCTCCACTATAACGACAGTGAAACCCATGCGGATGGGAGTATATAATATGGGCGAGGACTTCCCCTTTTTCACTCTGTCTTGTTGATTCACATCAAAATAATCACACGTTCAGTTTCAGCTTCCATACTTTAAGAGACTTCGTACGACGACGGCAGTGACGGCATTCAAACGACGAAGATGTGATAAATGACCTACAAACGAGTCGATTTTATTGTGGTTATGCCGTAGCGAAAGACGCTTTTGTGCCACAATAGTATAGAATAAAGTAAAAATATGAGAAAGATAACGAGACTATTTTCCAACAACAAAAAATAAACTGTGCCAAATAAAATTTTTCGTTAAATTGACTGCGGTTTTCATAAATTAATGTGATTCCTCTTAAGATATTTGTGTACATTTACCTACGACATTGCATTGGCCAATTTGCGCGAGGTCAGTGGAAGGTAAAATGTGTGATGACAGATTGTGCAAAAGTGTGCATCTCAATATCTCTTAATGCATATATGTGCTATTGTGCTTCAACCCGGATTTAAAAATTAAAACATTCCATTTCATTCTTGATCAGCACACTTTACGCCAAACAAGTTTGAACAAAGAGTATTATTAAAGCGTCGTCGTGACTCAAGTGAATACAAACAAAGGTGAAAAGTGACAGTGAACTAAAAACCATTTCCGTTTTCCTAACCAACATAATACATACGCACATTAGGATGATATGATGAGTTAGCTCATAGTTTATCTTCAATCGCCACAACCAGATAAAGAGAGTCCCGTCAACAACGTTAAACAAGCTATCATCATCATTATTATCATACATAGGTAAGGTGCTCACGCTCGCAACCAGACGCAGACGGTTGCATGCATACTACACCACTCATATCCCCACTTTTACTACAGGGACAAAGACATAGAAATGATGTTAGTGTTGGCATATAGCAAGCATACATTGGAAAAATGAAAATCCCGATACCGATAGCACCAAAATAAATAAGCCTAGCTCTACTCCTGAGCTGAGCTGCGAACTAATGATAAAGCGGACGACGACAACAACAGGTGTGTTTTGTATGTATTTGTGGTTTGATTTTTACGGTATATGTGTACGCTCGCTCCCAGCCTTCTTATGAAGATATAATGTGGATAGTTTTCTTGTTCTGTGCACATCCTCCTCCTTAAATATTCTTCTGCTCACTGCTCACACTTTTCTTACGACTCGTTTCTTGAAACGAGGAAAAACTGCTTTCCCTTCGGTCATTTTCTTAACTGGTCGCAATCAGGCATAATAGTGCAATGCATGGAAAAGGTGCATTTTTACTGATGAGATGTGCGAGGCTAGGCGATGATGATGATGATGATGGGTCTTGCCGTGCGTGAGCTTTGGGGTTTCGAGGAAATATATTGAACATGATGTGATACTGATATATATGCACTGCAATATTAAGTTTAAGACGAAGACGAAATCCATCTTTTTCCTCTGTATTAGTAGGTATAGGTAAATCCTGTGTAGTTCCTTTGCTTTGCTTACGTATAATGTTTACAAAAATATGCATTATGCATCACTCAAAGGAAATTACACATCTGTCTGTGTACGCTACTTACTACCAAATAGCAACATGTAGTATTATGTGTTGTGTTTGTGTGTATATATATATGTTATATCTGTGTCGTGCACACATATGTACATAAATAAGATTGTTGTTGTAGTAAGTTGTGCTGGGGATAAGGAAGGTATCCTAATCATACCGTAGATGATATTGGGAAAAGAAAAGCTGTTGAAGCTGTGAAGCATTACTTTAAGCAGTGAACAAGAAGATATATTAGGAAATTCTTTCAAGACTTGTACACGCACATTTAATAAACTCACTCGGGCTAAAAACATTTATGAATGCAAGCAAACACCCGTATGTAATATAAAATCGGTAAATAGCAAACCAACTCTCAGTTTTATCGGAGGATTGGAAAGTAATTTCCCAAATATAAAAAAAATAATATGAGGGTGTGATCAAGGGACGCAGCTATATAGTGCCCCTAATACGATAATTAGTGCTTTAAGAGTGGGATAACCAATGTGAAATACGTGTGTACATTGGTATGTGGTGCCTGTGAAAGAAACAGGTTGACTAGATTGGGAATTGGGATTTTCCAGTTGTCTCATTCATCAAGGTCTACACACGTACATTTACACATACATGTACGTGTATAGCGCAAAAGGGTAAGGAACTAAGAATAATAATTTATTCGTGCGCATCTAAATACGGTCTAAAGTTGGTTGCGACATAATTGTGAATATTTAAATGCAACATTTGTCATTTGTATAAAATAGAAATTATATTGACTAAAAAGTGTAATGCTTCGGACAGTCCATGTGTATTTAAATGGGAGAGTTTTGACAGCTTGATGTAACAAGTTATAATGCAAAATTCAAAATAGCATTTAGTTTCGAAACTTGCTACGCTTACACAGAAGTTACAAACTGAAAAATTATGTTTATGTTCTCCATGTTTCCATTCCAGACGTGGGAAGCACTGGCTCGCCACTCAGGAACTGCACTGGAATTGCGTCATTAGATGACAAAGCTTTCGTGGTGATGGACTACATGGAACCACAACAAGTCTTCCGGCAACTATTCCTTGGAACGTTTTGGTTAGTTGAGAATGACAAAATTGATTGAAGCTTAAACTTGCACGCAATGCTATACTCTGGAAACATATGAAATATTTGTAGACTCTTCGGCTATACCTATGTAGTTAAAATTCCCTGTTTGATTAACAGGTCAGTAGTGGCAATGCCGTAAAAACTGACGTATGACGGGTTATGAAAAAGGTGTTTGGGTGGTGATGTGACTGGAGTGAAGTGAAAGTGTATTCATAGTATTTTCGGTGATGTTTTACAAATGGATCACATTCAACATTGTGCAGTGTCTGATTAAGCTGTGATTGCTGCTATCTTCATATGTTTACGTTAAGAGATACACGATTTCCACATTATCGTGAAATATAGGGATCTAAGTAATTATTGGTATTATTGAAACTAATGATAAACGCGCTTTTTGTTGCTGAAAGCATAATAAATTCAACTGGTGTTTTTTGTTTTGTATAAATACAGTTTTTATATAATATTTAATATGTGAGGTTTGAAATCATCAACGATTTGCTAACATTAAGTGCTTCAAAGTGGCTCAGTTAAATTCTTTAAATGATGGATGGAGGATTGTGTTGTTGGAGGTTTACTTTCAGCCCAGAGGAGATTGAACAGAGAACTGTGTCAAAACGCATTGATAAGGATTTAGAGAAAGAGAGACGCGATAGGAAAAAGCAGGTAAGTCTAATTCAACGATGCTGGACCTGTGGGTGAACACAGAACAGCTTATGTAAAAAAAACGAAATGCTTATAAATTAGGTATAAATACTTGAACATTGCACAGGTTCGTGTGTTACTGCTGGGAGCTGGAGAAAGTGGCAAATCAACTTTCCTGAAGCAGATGAGGATTATCCATAACCTTGGATTTGACCCGGATACAGTTAGGGACTTCCAACATGTCATATATCAAAATTGTATTCAAGGTAATAAAAGCCAACTCGCGCATTCTTAGAACCTCTTAACACAAAACTTACTTGTGAATTTCTGACCAATTATAATTTATGTTGCTTTAATACGGGATGCAGCTCGGATTATAAAGTGCTGCTGGTAATATGACTTTCCTTGAATTGTATAGTAGTAATGCACATTTGTCTTTGTAGGGTATAGTTCTTCAAATGGCATTATTACTTCAAGTTTAGTTAGAGAGCTTTATCTAAAAGGATAATATTATCACTTGGATTTTATTGTATCGTTGTTCGCTGTTATCTGTTTAGGAATGAGGGTACTAGTAGATGCACAGAGAAAGCTGGGTATTCCATGGGAAAATCCTCAGAACAGCCTTCACGGAGATATTCTGCTCAATTACCAGCCTGGTTTTGTGGACCAGTGGACTTTTACCAAATATGTTCCTTCTATTCGAGCTTGTTGGAGCGATGACGCTATCCGAACAGCCTTTAGCAAAAGATCTTTATTCCAGATTTCCGACTCGGTGGAATATTTTTTCGAAAATTTGGATAGAATATGCAATAAAGTAAGTTCTTTCTAATTATGCGAAGCAAATTTTAGGAATTATTGTATTGATTTGTTTACGCTTTATTATTTTAATTTACAGGATTGGATGCCTACGTACAATGATATTATCCATGCGAGGAGGGCGACAAAAGGAATATATGAGCTAATGATACCTATAAACCGTGTGCCATTCCATTTTATAGATGTAGGTGGTCAGAGATCACAACGAGCAAAATGGCTTCAATGCTTTGACTCAATTACGTCGATACTATTTCTCGTAGCAAGTTCGGAATTTGACCAGGTATGCCATGAAAATCTTATATGTGAAGAAAGTTTCAATGAATAGAGATGCCAAAAACTTCACTTGTTTGTAACAGGTGCTGCTAGAAGACAGAACTACAAATAGGTTAGAAGAATCACGAACAATATTTGACGCGATTGTGAATAACAGAATATTTTTAAACGTTTCGATGATACTGTTCCTCAATAAGTCAGATCTGCTCAGATCGAAGGTTAGTAAATTGCATTGCTATAACGTGTAAATAAATACTATTGCATTGCATTAATGTGAAAATATATGACCGACCTTTCATAATAAATGTCAAATTATGCTTTTGCAGCTGGCAAGGGGTATCAAGATTTCGGATCACTTTCCGAGCTACACCGGAGATAACAGTATAGAGTCAGTTCAAGCGTTTGTTCTACATCTGTTTACATCTCTTCGTAGGCATGATCACTCGCCGCTTTACTATCACTTTACCACTGCCATTGACACAGAAAATATTAGAATTGTGTTCAATGCTGTCAAAAATACTATCTTGAAGAAGAATTTAGAGAATCTCATGCTTGAGTAAATGCTACTATTATGTTGTTCCTGTTCCTATCAAACTCGTGCCGAAACTATAAAACAAGTGCTACTTCAGCCGCAGCCTTTTTTAAAAATAGTTTACTTACTTACTACGTAAATTTGTATACAAACTGATCGTGAGTCTTTTATACTTCTTTTACTGCTGTAAGATTGTTATCCAGAACGCTATATACATAGGTATATAAATTTATTTAATGTACGTCGTGTCCGTGCCTTGTAGTTGTACTGTAATTGTAGCCGTCGCGTCGCTTGCACATGTATTTTTTCACTTGGGAGCGCATCATCATCACCTGCAGTGCTTTCACGTATTGACGACAAAAATTAAAATGGCTATATAATTACGTTTTGATGTGATCACTTTTCAAACGAGTTTATATGATGTTCCTTTTTTGTTATGTTTTACATCAATTTGTAGTTTCTTTATGATTACGTTGTTGCTATTTTAGTCCTTTTAAAAATCTCGAGATGATCTTATTGAAGAGTGACAAGGTATCAGAATTTTAAAAGCATGTACGAATACAAACATCTCGGTTCACGCTTCTGATGAAATGAATTTTTAGACATACGGTTTTAAATAAAATTATATCCGTTATTATCAACGTGTTGCTCAATTAGTTTTTCTTATCAAATATGACTCAAGATACTCGCTTTATTTCGAACATGAAGTTTACAAATAGGAAAGATCTCTTTCATGGTTTTGCTTTCACAAATATAATAATAATAATGCTAATAAACAATCAAAAAGAATCATTAACTTCAAACCTATTTACCTATTAAGAAAACCTTTGGATCCGTACACTCGCATATTTCGGGCATTTTAACCTACTTACTACCAAATTATAATTTGAAGACATTCAAAAGCAGGCTTAAATTAAACTATCCGTTTGATTAACCAAAAATAAATTCATATCATTACCCATCACCACTAACTTATAAACTAACGGATGGTAAACTAATAAAGTTATATCATAAAAATAATTGTTCTTTTTCGTACTTCTAAAACTCCTTGATCTTGATTATCTACAACCTGTTAACTCTGCATTGGAAATGGGATAGGTTAAAAATAAATGATTGTAGTTTTTTCAATTGCACCATGATAATATTTGTTATCTTTGAGTTAGTTTACGTACGTCTGTTTCGACTGATTAGGTTCATTCTAAGCAAAACAGTTTGCTTTGACATTATGACGAAAACGCATTAATTTACTGACTGCTTTGGAGTAATATACCTGTACTAATTGTAAATCTGACGACATGACTCCACCCAACCAAGATTTATTACAACCGTAATCTACAGAGAACGTTTTTCCATGGCCGAAATCATGTTAACAAAATTGGATCCTTCGGTTTATTAAACGAAAATGGAAGTCATATTACAAGACAACAATTAATTCTCTAATATTTGTAAAAACGAAATACACACAGGTACTTGATCAGTTGTGCTCATCATAATCATTATTCAATTGACAATTTTAACTACTCCAATTACCTGCCCTGATAATTTCTTCGTTTGCACGTTTACGTTTTCATAAAGTATGACCAACCATGACCATAAGTGATATAACATTCAAGGAAAATGTCAATGGTTTCTTAAATAATCGTAATATTCGTAATGTTATTCGTATGTATCCTACTAGCTAGTGAAAATAGAAGACATTCTAATTTTTAATTTGTATATTGTAATTTGTAACAAATACTATCAATTTATCATATAGGTATTTCATCAGAAAAGTAGGTAATACTTTTAGATTTGCGATACAGGTTCCATATTCCCTTTCCGATATATCATGAAATGAGGAATAATGATACGTTTACAGTTTCTACAAGTATACACTTTGAAATATGTCGTTCATCAAACAAGAGATGTTTGGGATTATTGGTAAGACGGTGTATGGTATGTGCGAACATTCTATAAAGAAAATGTTCGTTTCGTAAAAAATTCTGAACAAGTTTCTATACATACATACTACAGTCGGGGTTACATTATTTTGGCCATAAATTTTACACCAGGTTTTGGACAAATCCACAGCGGCTCCAGCACTATTATTATTATTGACATGAACGCACGTGTGTTGACTTTGGTCTATGCTATTTGGTTGTAAATTTTGAGCATTTCTCAAATGCATGATCAGCTCAACATACACAACAACTCGACATTCGATATCATGCTGAAGTTCAACAATACAAACGAATGGAATACAAATAGTATCTACACAAACAACATCCCGTATTATTGTGTACGCCTACGTATTTGTTGACCAAGGTATGTATGTTCCTTTAAGGAAAGGCACTTTTTTATTCAAATATCTAATTGTATCTGAAAAAACTAGATCTATTTTTGAAGAATCAATCGACCTGTACAGCTTCAGAAAAGACAGTTTTAATACCACGTACCCTACCACAACACACGCTCCAATAAAGTAAAGAAGAACGAGTTAAAATTAGCATCTCGTTTGAGCATTCAGATTATTCAGAATAGCTTCCTGAATTTTGTCTTCTTCAATACACACTTATTATTATTAAGCCAAATATGGCCAATTCCCGAACCGCGTGCATACGTGTGTACATAACGTATTATTATTTTAAAAGAATTTTTAAGCACGACTTATGGCTGTAACCCTATCAGTGTTATGCGTACTTTATGTTAGTTTACATAAACCTATAATTATTGTATACGCCTTTCACCTTATAAGGACAGTGATAGATAATCTTACAAATCCATAAATCGACCTACCTATGGTTATTGTTTAATCTTTAACTCTTTGATTGCAGTTTTGTTTGTCTAAGTCTTTGGATCTCTATTACTATCTTAATGCATATTTATCACGACTCTAAATATTAATTAATTACTATCCGTGTTTTGTGTACGCTGTTACAACAATACATTTTCATACCAAATCCTGTCCATCAGTTTAGCTAGTATAATATTATTTGGTGTTGCTACCCTTTCAGGGACCCAACTAGAGTTGACTGATGTACAGGCTACTACCGACGCTGATACATAACGTTCAGGTAGCTGCCTAGAATAGCTTTTCATAAACGCACATTTCATCATAGTCTCGGAACAACTAAGGTGAAATGTTTAACGTATGAGGTCACATTTACTCACAACTTGAAAGATTTAGAATAATTTTTAAAAGACGTGCCTATTTACTATACTCTGGCGAGTTACACAATGCTAAATTTTATTATTATTACTTGAAAACGGCAAAATTATTAGCTGCTGTTGCTGACGGTGCTCTCATCTGATTGATTGTCGTCTTGACTGGAGAGTTTTTACTATTGCTTCGGCTTAAATTCAAATCACTCAAGCTTATATTCAAGTCAGACCACGTAGTCCCCTGCAAAAAAAATCCATCAATCCATCAATATTTCCATCAATTCCTAGGTTTTGGCTAAAGGTTGAACCTAATTGAATTTTAGTTGAATTTACATGAATTTTGTAGGAGACATACCTTCAAAGACGGATTGGAATTATTATTTATATTATTTGAAGCAGAATTGCTGCTTGGAATGGCACCATTAGACGCTTTGGTTGCAGGCTGCAAAACAGGCGCAGCGGGGATACCAGAGCTTGAACCAAACAAATCTAGGGTATCATTATTAGTAAGTGACGTCATGGACATCGGCTGTTGAAATTGAGCAGATGGAACAGCTGCTGCTTGAACAAGTGGAGTCTGTTGCGGAAATCCCATAGAACTAGTAGGAAACTGAACAACTGGTGAAGGCGTCTGGATATTGTTGGCCGGAATACCCATTGGAGGAAAAGCACCAGGTAAACTAACAGGCTGGCGAACAGGTGCACCTGCTGGAGGTCCCATTCCAGTCGGAAAACCGACTGGTCCGCCTAACTGAGGAAGGAAATTTGAAGAGGCTGGAGCATTCAAACTAGAAAGGCCACTACTTTGACTAGTTGTTCCACCTATGTCAAAGCTTAAACCCAGCAGATCATCGCCTTGCGCATTATTTGCTGGTTGTCCTACTAAAGCTGCATTATCTACATTTCCCACAGAAACATTTCCACCAAATGCTGACTGGAAATCAGCAAAATCAGATGGTGTACTGCTAGTTGCTGCTGCAGGTGATGTGAGCGACACTGGCTGTGCTGTTTTAGCAGATGACATTGTAGACGCACTACGAAAATCTCCAAAGTCATTATTTTCTCCACCACGTGGATCGAAGTCTTCCGCTTCAATTGCTGGCGAAGGTGGAGAAGGTTTTGCTCGAAAACTAAAATGAGAGAACAGAACAAATTCGTGTAAATTCGAATAAATTCGTTTTACCTACATAAGAATATTCATATCGCATACTGCATACCCTCCGCCTTTTCCAAACACTTACTTATTATTGGACGAGGAAGACGTAGGGCGTGAAAAATCAGAATCTGCATCCGAAAATGGCTTTGATTTGGAGCGCGATGGAGGACTTGATTTTCTGAAAAAATCAAACGTCATCCGTTACGCTTACATTCATGCACGCATAAAGATGTGCATTTTGTATCCGAGTCAAACAATTATTTCAGTTGCGTATCTTACTCATCATCATTATTGCCATAATCGTAGTCATCTGTCCATTTAGAAGTCATCATTCTGTCGGATCCAATACCAACATATTTATCCCGATTTTTCCTAGCCTTCTTCCTTTCGTCGCGTAGCCTTTCTTCGTCCTACATACGAGAAATCAAACCCATTTTAGAATAAAAATATCCTCAAGAATTATCAAAGAAACAAAAGGCAATTTTACGTTGTACCTGAATCAATTCGACAAGCTCCTTAGCTTTCACTCGTACATTCGCTTCTCCATCTTTTGTCTCGGTTCCTGAAGCTGGAATTATTGCGTTAAGCGTAAAACCTGGATCTTCAATAGCATGATAGTCTTGAAGTTGTCGAACTTCGTACAATCTATCCTGAGTAGCCCTTACAACTCTATCTGAACCATGCAGCAAGAGATGATGTAATAAGAGTAAACTCTAAAATACAAAAACACAGTGACATGTAGCAGTAGACAATTAGTAATGTTTAGAAAGAGACGGAAACTATCAATAAGCCTTTACTTTATAAATCCTTCGTGGACTTCTCTTATTTTCTGCAATTCTTTTCCACAACATTCCCATCACTTCCGGAAATAGGTCGTAACTGTACGTAGCTTGCGATAATTCATGTTTTAAGGTTCCTGAAAACCATCAAGGTTGAACTTAAATATAGATTATCATCAAACTTGTTGTATACTTTGTAGTATTGTAGTTACTAAAATGTGTACCTGTCGGTCCCCACGGATCATCATTAGTTGCTTCTCGGACTTTAGACTCTATCTCCGTATAATTCATAACCACATTGGTTCTACATACACAGCACAATAGGAAACATTAAAGCAATTTCATTCTTTTATCTAAAACCCACCGGCACTGATGTACATGGGGCCATGACATGACATCATCATCAAGTTCCAAAAAAATTTGCATATATGTAAACCCCTTACACTTTATCCGCCAACTCCCGTACTTTCCACATGTTGAATACAATCCAATCCCCAAGCAAAAACTGACGAAATTCCCAATAATTATTATTAAAGCCTCAATTTTTCCTCCTCCTCCTCCTCTCGCTCTTAGCAGTCCAGAAGAGGCACCAGCTGTTCGCGGTACACAAAAGGATATCAAAGAGCAAATGTCACGGAATCAGGTGTTGTCAAAAAACAGGGCAAAAACTAAGGATTCCACTGGTGATTGCCGATTGGAAGTGTTGGGTTGCATACAAGACAAGCCAGCTTCAGCTCAGCAGGACTTTCAATTTTCCACGTAGTATATATCTCAACTCAACTTGTACACCTGCAATAAATTAGAATATAAGAAAAAAAATAAGAAAAGTAAACTTGGTTGGTACTTAAAACGAAACGTTAAACGTTGTGCAAATCAAAGGTAACAATTTCATTGTACTTCGCTGTGCTACTCTATATTTTACTGCCGTTACATTTACATTACCCAAAGCCAACAACAACCACCCAAGAGAGTTCACAACAGTGACAAAAATTTTCGTGTGTGGTACTGGCACACAGGCAGAGAGTCAGTTGCACAGATTCAGTTCAGATTAGCTAATAATGATTATTGCACACTTGCACACTGCTGCTGCACTGGTTGTTTGTGATGACGGTGGTGACGATACAACATGCCCACAGTAAATCACTGAATCAGCAGCATTACCATTTTACCGTGTGTGTGTGTACCAATTCCGAAAATTCTTGTGGGCTCATTCCACATTATTCCACACACAAACTCAAAGCACAAACGGCACAACAACGTGATGCACACCAAAAAAAATGATGTATTAGCAGCGTGCGTGTAAGTAACAGAGATGCTGTTATGCATATGCATTGCATACCAAGAGTTTGGAAAATATTTAGTTTACTCAGTCAGTAGTATGTAGTAAACTGCACACTCTGCATTGTCAGTATTGTGCCACGCCATAATAAGGTAAAAAGTTGTAAAAAAAAGTTAACATAAACACATCATCATCCACCTTCTAAATACTAAAATTCACTTTTCATTTCATGTGGGATACTCTCATCCATATCCCATGAATGGAAAAGGGAATGGTGATGATGATAATGTGCATGCATGTATATAGGTCTCCTCCTCACAGAACAACACACAAACTGATTGTGTTTTTCTGACTGTGCAGTTCAGAAATGAAAATAGCACGAGGACACCACGGTAGAATATGTGTATGCACATTGGTAGGTAGGAGTAGGTAAAGAGGTAAATGATGAATTGAGCCTTTGCCATTACTAAATGACTAAACTAACTACACACCTTTACATGTATGTTTGATGATTGTTATTGTTGTAGTTGTATAATAATGTTACTACTACTTCTAAAAGTGCATGTTGCTTCTATTCTTTGGCTTTTGGTTGACAAATGACAACCACCTACCTCGGTGTATACAATTTTTTAGCCATGTATGGCGATGGCGAATGCAGCCCGAGAGAAACCTTCAAGTAATTGTTGCAGTGTATTAGGAACTCAGGTGACAAGGATATTTGAGTTTGGAGTGCAAGTTAACAAAACAAGCATGAAAGTAAACATAAGGTAAAAGGTATGCATGCATACAGTGTATTAAATACTTTAATGGCGAATGTATCGGAATATGTGCAAACGCTGAAGACTGATATGATCATATTACTTTACTTACACAACGGTGCGGTGTAAAGATATTCAGATATTGAGAGGTTTGCAGTGTTTGCACTGCCTGAATGTAGTACTTTTCGATTTGTATCTCTAGTCTCTATTATACTTGCTTGCTAATACAAATTAATACCTTGAGTAAAGTTTATTTTGCGAAAAATATGCACTAGCAACTAGCAATATCATTGAATTGAGACTATTGAGAATTGAAAGTGGTGATGATACGTACTTTTATGCTTGCAGGATTGATAATGCGTGCATCTTTTCTGCACAAATACCTAGTTCATAAAACAAGTTGGGAAAATTGCAGTTTTTGTTGTTGTTGCACTTTGCGCGACTGATGTGATGTGATAACGAACCGATGTATCTGTGCGTTGTGCATTTGTAATGTATTCAATGTATTGTATTACATGATGGTGGGAGGTAAATACGACTAAGCGACATCTCGGTTTATCCTTGAATTGATATTTTTGTTAATTTCGAATGTACTGTTCCAGTCTGAAATGAATCGAATGACGGCTACGCTACTGTGGAACCTGAAACCGTAATTTTATGTTTGCGTTCTAGTTATTTCATTTCTGGCGGCGATGGTCGTAATACATAGGTACCTATGTGTCCTGCAAATTCCTGCAAGTGATGCACGTGTACGTTGCATTTTGCATTTACTAAACTAATACTGCAAGGACAGAAAGGACTTTTTCATTTTTGTTTACACTAATTGAAAATAGTTAGAGAATTAGACGATGTATATCAATTGAAGTTAATTTTACTAAATTTAACTAAATGAATGACCATATTACCACCCACTATTCATGACAAATTGCTAGTTACACACGCGGAGTATCAACTTGACTATATATAGTAGCAATCACAACATTCACAACACAATCATGAAGGTATGCAAAGTTTAATAGCTTAGTGAGTTAATCTATGATAGATAGGTAAGGTAAGACTGGACAACTGGACTGTCTGCTTTTGAATTCCAGCATTAAACATATGTATACACGTACTGCATGCATTGCATTGCAAGCGATAATTTTGTGGGCGAGTAAAACAGCCTTGAATGACCTTTTCTTTTTACTTTTACCTTTCCTTATCTTATCATTATTTCATGAATTCTCAGTTTATCCATCGACTCACTAACATAAATGAAAAAGACTCTCGTTTTAACTCACACCACCACAGCACCGTCATCATATCACGATCACAAATATGCATGCGAAGCAACCCTATACATTTGTGATACCCATAATTTTTAAGGAAGACTTTATCTTCAAACTGCTCTGATTCATTTTATTACACTCTCTCATAAAGTTGCTTCACCATAATACGTAACAACACCACTTCATATTCCTTTCATTTGCTTCGGCAATTGCATACGCAAGCACTGCCAAAATATCACAACGTACATGCAAATATTGTAAGTTTTACTAGGCAGGTTAATACGGTGCAACAATTTCAAAAACGTGCTTCACTCACTCACTTGTTACTTGTTTAGAATTTAGAACCAATAATGGCAAAACTGGTGGTGTTTTTATTTGCGACATTTGATCATATACAAACAATGTACACACGTTCAGGAAGAGGAACACGAATTGATATGATTTGGCTTGTGGTTGTTGTGAGTTGTAATATGCGCTCCTTAAATAAGCGAATTCAGTGAATAGCTACGTAGATATAGTTGCAATTTTCAACACTTTGTCGCAGAATATGAGTCAAATTTACGAAATTAGTACACTTCTAATTCCTTCATCCATGAAAACACGACAGTGCAAAAACCTGTACTGCTTCGTGCGGTATTGTGTATTAAGACTTACATTAGTCTGTAAAAGTCAAAGACTTAGCATTTTGAATTATGATCCATAAGACGCTTCTTCATAAATATATATAGCATTCGCATTCCCTATTCCCCAGCGCTGGAAGTCCTAGATAGAAGATCCTAAGCCGATGGAAGTGAATTGATGATGAATAAAACTTACCTACTCTGTAACAGTAGGACTGACTTCTGGGAATGTCCGATATATTTGTATTTTGAATTTTGAAACGATAACATGTAATGTTCAATGACTAATGACTAATAAAAAATAGAGCATAGAATATGGTAGAACTTTGATTAGCTTCCTTATATGTATATTTTTGTCGTTTTTCATTCTGATGTGGTAGTATATACTTAAAAACCAATTTGGCAATCCTTATTATGGCAAGTGAGCCTGGTGTCTCATATGCAAAAAATCTTTTCAATTCAAATGCATTGTTTGGTTGCTGCCAAGTTTATTTTGTGAAACAGGTGCACGATTACAAATTACAATTATGTGTGTGGTTGGGGATGTACCACCACCCGATCTCGCCGCGACTGGAAATGCAAACTTTGGGTATTTAGTTAATTTTATAACTTTGACCTCCAACAAACTTAATTAATACAACGTACAGCTATTGTATGTTCATCAAGGTATTATTTGCCATGCCGGTCTGTTGTATTAATCAAATGATGAAATATTAGATTGATCTCCTGTCAATTTCCGATGTTTTTCGTGTTTCACAAATAAGGACACCGACACCGCATTAAAACATGAGGATTAGCAATTAGCAGAAAACAAATTAGCAATTTCGCATTGCATGGCATCTATCTATTTTCCCCATTTAAAACTGTTTCTAAATCTATTCGTAGTTTCTTAACTAAAACTATAGGATTTCATAAATGATGCGTTCGAATGTGCAATAATTATATTATATTAAAAATAACATGCTCGTTTCTTACCTCTATAGGGACATCTCCGTAAAATGTTTAAAGCTTGGAATTTCACACACTTTTGAATTTGACAGATGGTTTTAAATGATGGCACTTGGTTTTCGTTTGCAATGATAAACTTCACAACCGAATTACTTGAACTACTGCTCACAGTATCACAGTGTTTCTTTAGCATAAATAATTAAACTGATTAGTGATCTATGGATTTACAAAAGCAACCTCTCTGTAGCACTTTGATTTAAAATTAAAGCCGTGTTCTCAGTTTTGGCTCGGAGGGACCAAAACTTCTAACAGAGATTCCACCCACATACCAAAAATGTACGCACAGACAGTGAGCTGGGTATCCTATTATTGTAGCTTTTACAACAGCAAATTAGACACGTAATTATAAGAGTTTTTTAAACATTTCCTCCGGTTTACTTTTCTGATTGAGCGAAGCAGAAATCTTATCCGCAAATCCAACTCTACCCACCCAACCCAACACGCTCCAGATTGATACTGTTATCCCAAATTAATGGAACTCAATGAACAATGATTTTGGTGTTTAAGTCAATTCCTCTCTCGAATTTCAACCTTACTATGAAAAGTAAGGACAAGGGCAATTATTCCTTTTTATTCCTATGTATTACTCGTTTTTAGCATGCAGCAGCAGTTACAGTTTACTTATCATTATCACTTCTTTCTTGAACACACGTATGCACACGTAGAGTCGCGCTAGGAATTTCACATTTTAAGTGATGGCAAATGGATTTGAATACAATGCAAATATACTAATTAAATCAACTTAATTGTCCTATAAAAATGTGGACTTGTACTCCCATATTTTCTTATTGCTCAGATGATCCTAAAAAACAGAAAGAGCTGCTTTAAGCTAAAAAAAATGCATCTCACTTCTCTCTCACTCTCTGTCTGTATCCAATCTCCATCATCATCATCATTCACTCTATCCACATCCACCTCCTCTGTAAAGATTCTTTACTCATGCTGCTCCTCTGCTTCCTGTGCTTTTTCACTTGGTTCTCTCTCTATTTCTATCTGTCTGTCGGACTAAAAGCATTGAAATCAAAACAGAATACCAAAAATGCAACGAGAATTCCCTTACACGTCCACAGTCCACACACACAGGCACAGTCCACTACTACTACTTCACTCGTGCGTGCAAGAATTTTTATGAACGATGAACATGGATAAAACATTTGCCTACGCATACTTACGTATAACCATCCTCTTTGAACATCCATATACATAATACATGCATTCGATTCACTTATCATATCATTTTTCATTTTGTCTGCTGTTCTGCATGCAACACAACTAGCAGCACATCAAGCGCATCCATTTCCATGAGTTGGCTGGCCACTTCTGTTTAAAACAGATACATAGAAACTGTTTGCCAAAAAAATGTGAATGTCTGTAATGTGGAGTGGAGGAAGACTACTACCGAAAGAACCCATCTCTAACTTTAGTTGTTCTCCCTTGCATAGCACGTAGCATCGGCTCGGCTCTCCAAAATTCGTAAAACAAGTTTAACTGGATAATATACGTGTATCATTTTTGATACCCCCAGCAATCCTGTAATGATGCTCATCCTCATTCATTAAACTCGCACCAACATGCAACATAACCTAACGCCTCTCTTCTATTGTACTCTGTTCTTCTGTAAAAAGCTTTTTTACTGCATTTTCTTACTTGCTCTCAATTGTCTCCTCAATCACCAGTCAACAATAATAATTCCAACTTGAAAGATTCCATTATGATTGCAATATATGTATGAACAAGCAAAATTAACAGTGTGAAACAGCAGAATGTAGAAAAAGGGAATTTGTGAGTACCGAACTTAAGAAAAGTAAAAACCTATAATAATCCTAATGGAAACTGGAAACACGATATAAATGAGCAATAGTAAGCAGCACAAAATGCAGCAATAATAAAATGTTGTAGACTAGACGTCATTTTTACACACGGATAACATCATCATCATCATCATATCACATCATCAAGACCATTTCAGCACCATATCTCCTTTATGGAGTACTTTATATATAACAATAATTATTAACAAGTCTCACCAAACCCCAAACTTTAACTTGTCCAGAGTCCACCACACAACAGTAACAGCAAACAACATAACATGCATGGAGAGAGAGACTAGACTAGCTAGACTAGATGCACATTTCCAGGCAGGCAGGCGGAGCACTGACCGATAGGGATCCACCTTTTTGGGGTGGACTTATCCTCCTGGACTTTTTTTTCCAGTACATTATTTTACCAACCTGCCGTGCCTGACGCGATTCGACGAACGCTTGGTACTGGCTCATTTGAATATCCGATCTTCCTGCCTGAGCCCCTGTTTCACATTCCCCGACTCCCAGATGCTTTCCCAGGACCGTTCACCATTTTCCGTGGGGCTCAAACTGAGCCCCGCCCCCAATCCCCTCGGACGACTGTGAAACCCATCAGAACTATTTAGAAACATCATTTCTCTTCTTGTAGAGTGCATTTCAGGTTTACCAGTTTACCACCAAGGGGGTAACCCTATTGTTGGCGGGGAGCATTCATCGTGCATGAAAGATCCCTGGGTACGCTAGGCAAAGTCAAGATTTGGCTCCATTCCACTCCACAACACCACGGTCCCGTCCCCTAAAAAAAGCAGCTGAAGCTGCTGCTGCTGTTCTGTTGTTTGCTACCACACTACTACTCACACTCCTCAATAACTGGATCTCAGCATTCTCTGTAACTGTTTGCCAGACAGAGCTATAATATATCCGAATTGTTTCTCTCTCTTTTTGTAGCTAATATTTAATTGTAATTCTAATAATTTATTTTTAATAATTATTCTGACTTTTGGAGTGCCTCCAGCCAACGATTGAAAAATGGTTAAAGCGACCAAGGCGAAGATAAATGATAAGGTAGGCATTTAAACAATAAAACAATAATATAAATAGAATATTCCCTGTAACGAACGGACGACAAATCCTATTAAAAATATATCCGTCCGTTTGGTTTTTTGTGCATATTATCGGTTGTGTGGTGAAGTGTAGTGTTAACAAAATAATGCTATGTCTAAGTATACCTGTGCCCCACGACTACTGTGCATATTATTATGATAGGGAAAAAGTAAAGAGCGTTTTTGGTGTAATGATATGATGATAGGTAATAATATTTTTTAGCATAGCAGCAGGTTGTGCGGTTTAGTGGAAAAACGGGAGGGAAATGAGGAAAAAACTTTTTGTGTATTGAAGATACTTATGTATAGGAGTTTCATCCTGTAATGTGTGCTGAGCTGTGGAGAAATGTATTTATTTAAATTTAAAAGTCTAAATGCTTCACATTAAAATCAATGGATTTATGAGGCATTTTACATTTGCATACTGCACATAATACATGTTGTTATGAAGGATTTGTTTGTCACTTGTACACGGAACGGACGAGGATCATAAAATGCATGATGATAATCACAAACTATCAAAAATCAAGAAAACGCTTTTAACCTTTTTAGCGTGCTTTAATGCACGTGAATAGTCTTTGGGGCTTTTGAGTCTGATAAGCAAATTATGGAAATGAGGATAATAAAATAATAATATTACGGTAATATTCAGTCAGGGGCTAAATTGTGGAATGATGAGCGAAAGCGTGTATGAGTTTTGGATGGTTTTGAGCGAACAGCGAATGCATGCTCACAGGCACTCGCCGATCTAAATGTGAAATCCATTTATAATCTTGTAATTTACAATTTTCTTGAAAATTTGTTGCAGACACTTGATGTGTTGCAAAAAACAAAGAAACAGTCTAGCTCATCTGCTAAGAAGGTAAAGGATGAAGGACGACAGTCTAGATCCAGGTCGAGATCAATGTCCAGGACTCCCGGCAGAGTAAGAAATGCTTTTAAATTTCTATCTAATAATTTTAAGACGTACAATTGACCTCTTGTCATAAATGTGCTATTATATGGTTTGGTTATAGCCTCCAGCACCTGCAAAAGCGAAACCTGCCAAGAACAAGAAAAAGAGTAAAACGCCGGAATCCGAGCCTGCCACTGAGGTAAAGGAAACCAAACCAAAAGGAAGGCCAAAGGGAAAGACCACGAAGAAAACACAGGAAAAGGAAGCAAAGCCAAAGGGACCGGCGAGGAAGAAGGCTGCTCCAAAAACAACAGAACTCAAGAGAGTTGGGAAAGAACAACCAGGTATGTATATTACGCTACACTTCCGCTTTCACGGTTAATTATGTCGCGAATCTCGGATTCTAAAATTAATTTGATATTTTTTTGCAGCTAAAGCAAAAAAACGACCAAGTACTCCTAAAAAGGAGCGTGTCCGGCAAACTCCCACAAGACAAAGCAAGCGCATAAGCAGTATATATACAAACTCCGTCACGTTGAACTCAATTGACACATTGGATTCTCCAAAGTCCAATCACATGGATAACAACGTCGATAGACAGTCCATCACTTCCACCTCTAGTACATCAAGAAGAGGATGGTTCTCTAACTGCGTTATTATGTAGGGATGTCAAATGATATCTATTTTCTCAACTTGTAAAATATTTGAAAAGCATGAGTGTATAGTTCAATAGTTGATATGTGGTTCTGGGCACGATAAATTCTTCGCTGGTATTCAGATTTTACAAGAACGCGCACGATCATGCTCTTGTTGTTGTTGATTAGTGTTATGACTTAATTATGTAGTGTAATGGTTGAGTGTGACATTAGTTTGCAAAGATTATCTTCGTTTTTATAGGATTGTTGTGTTCTAACTAGTTCTAATGCGGTTTACATGTAAGCATCAAGTTTAAGCTCTTCGTTAATTTTTGCATTGACACAATTGCGGCACCTGTTGAGATCAATTGCGTTAGAATTTTCACTCCCAGAAATCGTCTTTCGACTCCCTTATCTATAAGAAATGGTGTCATCAGTTTTAATTCTTTTCTTCATTGCTGGAATTTTATCGTGAAAATGCGAATTTTTATCAAAAAAATGTGTTTGTTATATATGACGCGCGTCTAGTAATATCTGTATACAGATTACTAGGGATAATTCGGAAATATAGTTTTATTCAACTTTGAAACAGCTCCATTGCGTATCTGAACCGTGGTAGAATTTGCACTCTTCACCCTTCACGTTTCAGATACTTCAAATTTTAGTTCTAATATTTTAACGTGTTTGTATAATAGCTTTACGTAACGTGCAATGGCTCTCGGAATTTAGCTTTGAAGCTGTTCTAGCTCTAGCTTCGACGCTAATTAAACTAGTGCGCAAGTGTAAAACTATTTTACTTGTTACATATATGGGGAAGTTATATACGTGAATACTCCGATACTCAATTTCATCAACTTTATAATAATGTTTTCTGTTGCTCGCAAATATATGCGAATGCAGCCAGAACTCAAAACCCAGTTCAAATTAAACAGTTGGAATGTATACTAAACTGTGAGTGTTTCACGTTATTCAGGCGTGTAATCTTAATGACATACGTTTAATAATGTTTAAGAGGTTATAAAATGGAAACTATAAGATAAGTTTTTACATTTGCATAAAAATAAGTAAATTTTTGGAAAGTTTCCCATGTTTAGTGTCAGGTCCAAATTATATTCTCAATATGTCTCTCTTTCGAAAATATACACACAAGTACAAAAAAGGGTAAATACCGTGATCAGTACTTTAATATATAATGAACATATATATTATCATGTAATTAGCACACCATCATTTTGTTGGTTTGAAAAAGTCCTTGATTGTATAGTAAAATATTTTAGCAAAGGGTTACAGGTAACTGATGAATATATATGCAAATGGCTTGCCAGTTGTAAGCACAGAAATAATCTCCTTTCAACGGTTCTTGCAGTATGTACTATTTTTGTTTAATGTGTTAGAAACTTAAAATCAGTAGAAAATGAATATTAAATTAACAATCACGCGATGACGGGCAAATTGTAGCCCATTTGAGGTTTTAATTGTTTCATTGATATAAACCTAGGTATTTTAGTAAATCTAGTGGTATTTTAGAGATTTATGTTGTCATCCTTCCATATCTTACCTTTCCTGGTATGCTCAATTTTGTAGGCTTTCATTGCATATAATTAGCAGGAGCACACACATGATATCATGGATAGTTTTGTCGAGATTATTTTATGGGAACTAAACAAGAGTTTACAGTGTTAGTGGTTAATTCTAAACAATTATCACACGGGATGCGTGTTTAGGTGTTTTGAGGATAATTGAAAATCCATGTTTGGTCGGCGTTATTGGGTATTTTTAGAATGTTTATTCATGATAAAGATTAGAAATATTGTTATTCATTATTATATAGTTGGTGGTTAGTTTTGTAAAGATCTTAAATTCAGCTCACTTAAACAAACCAAAGTTATGTATTTAAAAGTTAAAGATTTACCCTTAGAATGTTTTATTTTAATGATTGGTGATCCCGCGTTCAAAGATATATGTTAGGAGAAACAGTAGGGCGTGCGTGGTTTGTAGCAATAAAATTGTTTACTTTCGATTAGTGTAGTGTAGCTATAAACCCATTTTAAAAACCACACGAATGATATTATAAAATAAATTCCTATTGCAGAATCTGAATTTCCTACTAGAGCAACCTTTGGAATTTCCGTTTTTATTTCGTCTATTCCTAAAATATATATTATGTACGAACATTAATGTTCAAATAAATAATTAGTAGTTGTCTCAACCCGTTTTATGAATAGCGTAAATATACGTATATAATTTGTTCATTTGTGTACATAGTATGTCCATAGCCATATTATACATGTTTCCTAACAAAATTCAGATTTAGCACAAGTTTATGTGATTATGATTTTTTCCTGGGAATTAGATTAAATGTAAGAAACAAAGTGGACACACATTTATATTGTTTCTGTCAAGTATTTATAATTTCAAATATACTATGTATTTATTTTAGCATATAAACATAATTATGCGATGCCATTAGGTATCGATTGACATGTTTTTGTTTTGTGACGAAATTTGTTTTTTGAAACTACATAATAGTTCGCTTGTCAGGGGTGTTCATAATGCATGCACGCTAGCGTCTGGACTGGAACGTATAATATGATTGACTTCCTCTTATTTGACATACGTATCTTATTGCACGCTCTCTACGTTTTTGAAAATTGTAATAAACCCTGTCAAATTATTCATGCGCATGACTAACAGAAGGAAGACATAAATAACTGAAATCTGATCCGAAAAGCCATAAAATACCAGGTGGATTTGATTACGCAATTCATTACACTAGCCAAAGCCAAAATTGAAATTGAAAATGCTTTTGTGAAATGCAAAGTTTTAATAACAATCAAAACTAATTATTATGTTGACAAAACGAAACGTTGTGTTTAAGTAAAAAAAAAGTAACAAATAACAAAAGTAGTTCATATAATGGGATCATAATGCGACTAAACGAGCGTCTTTCTCAACCAGTTATCAATATTATATCACCTCACCACCACTGTCGTCGCGTTTATGTATGATATATGATAATATATAGCTCGCGTCATGCAATAATGCGTTCATATTGTAAGTTCTTACCTAAAATGCTTTATTGCATTGCAAGGTGTCCCTTGCCTTCCCCCACAACCTGAAGCACATCTCACTCGTCCGCGTTTAAGACTGATTCATCTAACAATCAGTAGCGGTGATACCAACGCGAATCAAAAACATTTTAAAAAATTAGAAATCATAATGATCAAAGGCCCGTTTGATTGTCTCTTTGGATTTGCATACATACCTGAATGGATGTCTAAAGGATATGTGGGTATGCCATATGCTTGCATTTACTGGTTTGGTTTAAAATGAATGAAGCAATAAGGACACGAGGAATAAATTCATGCATGCATAACAGTGTTGATACACAAAATATCAAGTAAAACATCACAGCGTAATAAAAGCAAAATAATAATAAAATAAGCCGACGCTAAACAGAAAAGAAAAAAATAAGGAGAACAAACCAATCCAATAAATGTAATAACGCATTTTTATATGCAAAATCAAGTAAGACAAGTGAACCTAATAAATTGTAGCATCTCTGCTGATTGTAAAACCCCAACAAAAGGAGTCGTTTTTTTTGCCTAAACGAAGTTGGCTTTGATTCTGAAGCTATACTCATCACGAGACAGTGCTGTGCTGTTCAACTAATGGCATAATTTTAATTAAATTACATTACATTTGGCATGCATAACACATCCGAATGCACTTACATGTAACAACCTGCTACGATATGCAGAGCGAGTCTATGCTTTTCTATCTCTATTCATTCATGAAGGAGATGATGACTGCAACTTGCAATAACAGGAACAGAAAAAATGGATTTTTATTTGAATCAAAAAGCTAGAACATCTTGATAGTAAAATGCATGAAGTTAGTTTTTGGGTTAGGTTTTAGGCATTAGGTACTCTATGTGCTGATACAGGGGAAAAAACAGGATTTACTATATTTCATCAATTCATTACATATGTATTCATTCGGTCAGACAGTGGTCAGTAGTAGTCACCGGTCCAACTTTTGTGCTTAATGGTTAAAGTTTGAGCATCGTATGATGACCATTATTCACTGTAATTGCCATTTTAGATGAATGTCAATACCCCAATTGTATATAATTCGTTGCCGCTATAACACTAGTTACAATTAAACAACTTGCGTTGCAAATGCAAGTAATTGTGCCAAAACAAAAGCTGTAGCAAATCCGAATAGTTTTAATCCTCCTAAATGAATGAGTGATCAAAGTACAAAACCTTAATAAAAGTTTGGTAAGTGGTCAAATAGGTCATCAGCTCAGATTCATCTTGTTCATGATCTGCCTATGAGTAATTCTTACCTATTCGCACCTTCTGTTTCTTTTTAAAACCAACCAACCATGTTACTACACATAGTTTTATTGCAGTTTGCACTAGGCAAAATTTACATTTTTTACCAACATCCTCATTTGCTTCTGGTCTTGGTCCTTTCGCATTTGGTGTAGAAAATAAAACGTAAAACTTTGCAATTTACACCTCAACGAATTTT
The DNA here is from genome assembly GCA_036850665.1 of Dicranocentrus wangi. NCBI lineage: Eukaryota > Metazoa > Arthropoda > Collembola > Entomobryomorpha > Entomobryidae > Dicranocentrus > Dicranocentrus wangi. The sequence goes on from JAANSN010000637.1 coordinate 28,302, forward strand.
ACGAATTTCGTTTTCCTACATCTGTCTCTACATATTCCAAATATCTATTTCTTTCGAAATCTGCCATTCTTGTCTTTCATTGTATATTTTTTCGTAAGTCTGTGGTAAAAATATTACCGTATGAACCTTACGTACAAGCGATGTTTTTATCCGCATAGCACACTATGTACATATCATTTTTGCACTTATTTGTAGTCCCCGATTGTCGTTACCCTGCATTCTGCAGGCTGCATTATAGCGGAGCATCCGTTTTGTTTGTCAAAACTCAAACTGGCGCTTTTCGATCCCATCCGGATTCGTAATGATTAAACCGCTCACTCTGTCAGTCTGTGCATGAACATGTGAAAAATTCGAATTTTATGACAATGACAGTAATTTAAATATTACTTGTTCATAGTGCAACGTGAACGTGTACCGTCATCAATTACCAGAATAGAAAGGTATAAAGGTTGTATAAATGGGCTATGTGGTTATTGTGGTATAACCAGAAGATGCGATAAAATAGTAAAAATTACAGAACAGAACCACGTTGATACCGGTTGGATCGGCATTGGCTGTAGTTGTAGATCAAAAATGAAGTAAACGTTTTGACGATGAGCCGAAAAACTAGCTTTATTATGATTACTTACTATGCTACTTCTGGTTTCCTTCTAAATCTGCAATCCATCTAGTTTGCATTTATCTGTCTGTAGTGACTACATGCCCCATACCTATAAAAATACGAATGTACTCACTCATGCAACCGGCAATAATTGCAATCACTAAACTACAACTACGCAATCATGCATCATCAACATCCTCATCAACCTCATATCATGAAAGAAGAATTAACAGCTATGTTTATGTATTTACTTCTCAAAAAAAAATTTACAACATGCAACAAAATCTCATCAGTTATGTTAAAGTCTAGTTTAGAAGCATAAAACGAAAATGTACTGCTAGAAAATATACGTTTATATATACACGCATAACCTATATAATAATATACAAATATCTACACAGCTACATACAGCATAAGTACAGACGACTTTTGTACCTAGCTATCGTCTAGTTTCTGGTGCCGTCACTATTACAAATATTACAGAGAGTCACTAAATGATTCGTTAATTGGGATTGGCAAGTATTGGGAACAGGAAAATAAAAAGGAATCAGGTAAAAATGATTAGTCTACCACTATCACAATTTTACACATGATCACATTTTCATCGCAAACTATATACCTTATATATGAATCTTTGCAGTTAGCTGCAAGTATCAGTTTTCATTGAAGTAATGTAACTCAACGGATAGTAATGAATGAGTAGAGTAGTACTAATAGTTCTAGTGGTTACGATAGCATACATGCACGAAATTCTCACGTTAGGGTTTCAAACCCATTTTTTGCAGCTAAACCTGGCGATCTGCATTTTCTTCGTCGCCCACCACACCACCGTCGTACCACTATCAGCATCATTAGAATCAACCTTTTTTCATCCTGAAGTTTTGTATAGGTATTAATCCTCCGAACCGAACTTTGCATTTAGGTACACGTAACCAAATATGAATGCAATGATGTGAGGCTTTCTTTTCTCAATCTTGAAAAATTCATATTCTTTATAACAACTAATAGCATTAAAGAAAATTTAGACGTCTTTCTAGCCGTGAGACGATTTTCCTCCTCTCTTAATGAAACTTCGCACAGCGGAGAAATATCATTAAGCTTTTATTCGAGTTGAATGACGTTGCATGAAGACTTTTCATGCATGTTTTCTGATCTTCTTTGGTCTAGTAGATACAGCAACTCATTATACCATCATGTGTGTGTATGAATGAAAGAGGAAAAACGGCATAGTGCTGAATGACTACTGACTTACTTTTTCCCTTAATTTTGTGTCATTTCACGACGATGCTCATAGCGATTAGAGATCTCACCGACGCACCTCGCCCTTCTTGCAAAAGAGGAAAGGCATATGAGCAGCGTGTTAGCAGAGAACACAAACCATGACTATATGCTTTTTCTCCGTACGCACAAAAATAATTTTGCATGTGTGTGGTATCGTATTCTTTTGGCGTGGTGGTGCTCAGTGCTCGGTCGGTGCCAGCAACGCTACATGAATATATATGAATGCGTAAAAAAGTAGGTATGTCACAATTTTTGACTTGTGTGCGTGTCAATAACTTCTTGAGAACATCGACTTACTTACGGTTACTTTGCCACTTTAACCATGTGCAAGTTCCAATTCAATCTTTACATGTCATGCCACAAGCAACGAAACCCTGTAAAATGTGTCAACAAGAATACAAAAAGCATAACTATATTCGATTGGCTTCAAAAACTGAAGAGACGCAAATCGCATATTGAACCTTCTTGGTATGAATTTTATTCTGCCCATTCCCAAGCCATTGAGTTCCAATCACCAATAATCGATTGCAATTTCGCTATATTTGACATTCTACCTATGAGCCATCAGCATAATGTATTTATAAATCATCTTTTGAAGAAAATCTGAGTTTGGGACTCCTGCGACTTGCAAACATGAGGAGAGGGACTGATTACACTATACACATCTTTGGGCTGTTGCATGATTCATGATGTTGATGACTATGATTTTGTAAGTGGAAATTTGCATACGCTGTGCATACCAGCAGCAAAAGCAATTACGAGAATATAATTGGTTATTGGATATTTTGATAGAATGCTTCGGCATCACTCCTCTCTGTCCTCTTCACGTCTTTCGCCACGGCCGTTCAGTCCCCGATACTCATTTTTCTGTATAGATAGACGGTTAGTTTATGCTTTTATCTTTCGGAAGATATATTATGCATGTGATGAGAATGTTGATGAATCTTTTTCGATTAAAAATTCAATACCCACACCGCATCCCCATCTTTGTCAAGATATTCTAGGCCTCTATGATAGAAATAATGGCTACTTCATGGTATGGCATATATGTCTTTTAGATTTTATGTGTATGTGCATATCCGATTTACGATTTACGTACTGTATAGCTACATACAAAGTAGTAGTGCCTAGGTTCGGTTGGTACTAAAAGATTTAGGGCTGAATTTAAAAAAAATGTTTATGGTATATTATAGTACGATGCATTTATCTTCAATTACTTTAGCAAGCACGGTAACTTATCAATCAACTGAAAATTTTAGTTTGAGTTGGTTATTAAAGCGACATCTGAATTTGTAACCTTATTGCCTCAATAAAAATCTCCCCGCATCCTGCATTAAAGTTTTCTTTAATCTCACTTCTTTTTTTTCCATTCAGCCCTCATTTTCTTCTTTTCTTAGTTTTCATACTTCACGGTAGAAACACTCTCTTAATGTTCGTATTATACACGGACACACAAAAATGCACAATAGCGCATACAGTAATAATCATAAAAGATTACATGGTGTACAGGGCTTATTCTTTTGAAGCAGAAAAAAGAAGAGATGTATTATTAATCAATGCATCATAGGCTCAAGTCAAAGAGGAGAAGGGAAAGAGAAAATGGAAAGAGAACGTTTCATCCTCCTCCTCCAACATCCCAACAACTGGGTGCAATAATAAAGGAAAATCAGAAGCGAAGAAAGATCCCAGAATAAAACAACCATTATCTTTTTCGTCCTATAATGGGGCCTTTGAATACTACCAAAGGCACACATGTACCTAAATGGCTTTATGTGGATGTGTGCCTGAGTGTGAGTGAACGGGTGAGCACACAGCACACTTTTGAAATATTCCGATTTAGAAAGATGACGAGAGATTGAAGAAGACTTCTTTTTGTCTTCTTCAACATTTTGAGCTATAAGTTCCTTCTAAGATGATGATGGTACTCCCAAAGAATGTAAATTGTAAAGTGAACTGGAAGGAAAAAAACCAAAGATTGGTTTGGGACGCTTGCTGCGCTCCTTGCTACTGAACTGAGGGGAGGAGGAGGATGAATATAAAGAAAATGAGCTCGTACATACTTATAAGTTTTAAGCACATGTGCACAAGACAAATTTCCCATTGACATGCTATATATGATTCTATTTACGGCCTAGCCTTGCCTCGCAGCCTTAAATCTTGATCCAAAGCGAAAAGGAGCTCTATGTCAGCACAACATTTGAGTTGAGATAATTATATTTTCCTTGTGGACTGATTCGATATTGTTTTCTATATACTACTATATATGCTTTGTTAGTTGCGTTTTGTGTCTGTTTTTTTATCACACTGCACTACATTGTTATTGTGCGTGGGGAAATTAACAGAAGAATATTATACTGCTAGTGACGAGGGAGTTGGGTTGGATGATGTCTTTTGTAATTACGCATTCTCGAAGAGTGAAGAGACAAACGAACGAGACCGTGGTTTTCAACTTTTGTACTCTAACAGACGGTGTACGAGTGCGAGTAGTCCTCGGATTCTTCAGAGAGTGGTTTCCCCCTAAAATCTAAACAACTATTTTTGAAATTCTTTGCTTCTCGTTGAGCCTAATATTTTTTTTGAAGAATGTATATATTTTCTGTACAATGGCTTCATACAAAACTGCAATGAATTGTTGTAAAGTTGCTTTCGGCAACTTGCCAGGAAGGATGTTACTGCTGCAAAAAATTATCAAAACACCATCCATGCAAACCAAACTATTAATTTAGAATACGGCATTATTTACATTTACCGAAAGAGCCAGCCAACTCAACAAGTCAGTTCACAGCTCGCATGTAATCATACATATTTCCTCCCTAAAATCCTAATCCCTAAAATATCTCCGCCTAATCTTCTCAAGCTGTTATAGTTATAGCCGTCATATTGTGTATGCATTTATCCTATCAACAACAACATGTATGTATTAACAAGTTACACTATATTTACGTGTACACACAGAACAAAAGCGGTTTCATCGCGAGCGACACACATATGAAAAATGAAAATGACACATGCCGATAGGATGAAAGATATAAATTTTAAAGTTAAAGTGAGTTTTAAGTACACCCATATACTTTGCCTTGTATCACTGTCATAAAAATAAACTGCGTGATAATAACGTTACAGCGATATGCAATCCACCACTAATTCCACTAACAAAGCATGCTATCTGACATGCCGCATAGATGAATGGATGGACGGACTCTGGTGCGTTTCGCCTTGCACAAACTCACAAATGAGATATTGCGTTATTTTGAGGAGCGCAATATACTCCCCTTCATCATGCGTATTAATTTAAAAGTTTTTTCATCTGTGCGACTTTGTTAAAAGAGAGCATGGTGCGGGGATATTGCAGGTGCATCGCTCTTTGGAATCACAACATCCGTAGTAAACAAACTAAAAAAACCTCACACAAACAATCAGAAACTCATGCACTCCCATTTATTTTACAAGCATATGTTCTTTGTATATTTATTGTTATTATTATTATTTCAGCTTATATAGCAGAACGGTTCCCCTACTTTCTTCAGTGAAGCTGTAAAAATACCTTTTATCTATTCACCTTGGATCTTGTGCGTTTTCGTGTGAGTAAAAACGTATATATCCTCTATGCAACCCTATTTTATTTACTATATAGCACACGGCTGATTACAAATAATGATATGATATGGTACGCACAAAAAGGGTTCAAACGTTCACATGTCATAGTCATCATATCATAATGCACGTTGATGATGGTGCGAGACTTGCGAGAGAGTATATCCCCTTTTTAAAACTGAACTAAAAGGTAAGAAGGGTAAAACCATCATCATCATCAACTGCACAAGGTAATAATAATAAGTGATTCCCGTTGTATTGTTGCGTTGCATCGCGCCTGTATTACATTACTTTTAGAATACAAACATGAGAAATGACTACACGTTTGTTATGCATACCTAGGTATATATATATGTGTGGCATTATTTTCTTCACGCTTGTCATTTATGTATGTTTTTGAGGACTTTTGTTTGCATTGTTATTGTACTGTTGTGAACCTGCCTTGCCAATGTGCACCTTATGGGAGTTTGACGAAGGTGTTACATACAATTTTCTCTCGACGTTATTATTTTGGATTTTTTCAAAGAAAGGATGAACATGTGAAAAATACATAATAATATGAAGAAATTCTACGCACTCACAATGTGATTCGGCATGATAACGCTGTCTGTCAATTCTGGTCGGTTTACAATCAGTCTCGTCAGGAGAACAGAGTGTACACATATTTACCGTATTTTCCAAGCCCAAAATCGCACGCTGTGCTGTAACATACATGTGCTTACGTTCACTCTAAAAATATTATCATATCTTTAAACTCTACCTGTCTTGCCTTTGAGAGATTTTCTGCAGTGTCATATTAGGCATTACTTTTATTGTCAAAAAGGTAAAAAAGGGACGTCTTTGCATTTGAGTAGATTCTATGTGTGGTAGTATTTTTGTAGTAAAATGAGTAGTAAAAGGTAAGGCAAAAAGCGAGACTGATTCACATGTACTACGCAACTACACGCTTCCAAGTTTTAACCGTACAAAAAAAACATTACGCTGCCGATAGACAAGTCAAGTAAAGTAGGACAAACTGGTGAGTATATCAAGCAACATGATAATATGAAAAAGTCGCCATTCAAAATTGTACACCTTTCCTTACCTGAGTCGCCTGAGCTTCCAAATACAATCCTACAAACATGAGCTCTCTCACTCAAGTTGACTTCTCTGCATATTACTCGTTTTCATACGTATGAATGTAAATGAATGTAATGGGCAAGCAGGTTGAAAAAAATGTTAATGGGAAATCACATACGCTGCTTCTCACACATTTTATTGCATACCTGTCCCACTGTTTAAGCCATATTGCAAGTTATACATGCATCGCGTAAATATGTAAAGATTTCGTATTTGTGAGTATGTCAGTGTATTTCCAACAATAAGATAGATATTCAATCAGGGCTTCCTTTTCTTGGACTCGACTACTCATAGTTTGCATTTTGCATCTAATACATTTTCATATTGTTTTGCATACAACGAGAAATACGCATAATAGGTAAGTTCGACGAGCGAAGATATGGCATACCTACTTACCTGTGCTGTGTGATGAGCTTCAATAGCTAGTCAAAGAAATGAAAGGCCTTAACCAATAATCAGTTTGATGATGATGATGATTATTGTAACTTGTAACATTCTGATGCTACGAGACTGCGACTACGACTACGTCGACCGACATTACATTGTATTACGCTCTGTTGTGGTTATCCCATTGTCGCAGCGTATATGTATGAAAATACCTAAATACGCTACCTTGAGTCTTACTATTTTTATGTCCAAATATAAAGATTGAAGAGAAAAACCTTCTATATATGCTGTTATATGTGCGTGTGTGTGATTGAAGCTCTCGCCTCTTCTTCTTCTTCTTCTTCACACGTTGAAAGTTCTCTTGCACATAAATAGTGTTATATGCTATATACTTGACTTGAGTCACAGAACTCACATCCACTGTTACAGCCGCCTTGCTGATGGTGATGATATGATGGTACAGGTAGGTATGCATGCACACACAGTCAAACATACACAACAACAAGAATTAGGCAAGACAGATTCAATGTTGGGCTCGGTTGGGATGATGATCATCATGATGATGGTGATCATATCATAATAACCCAGCAAGCATGCACCATGCATATATAGTGAGCACTCTGAGAGTGAGCAGGCAGGAGCAACAACAACATCAACATCAGTCAGTCAAAAATACAAACTTAATAAAATACACATTTCGTCCTAGAAGAGAGATTGAAAGGATTAGATCGGCTATTTTTTTTTCAACTCTTCTGCATTTGCTATCATCCACATCCCCACACACATGCATTGCATTTTATACCACTTCACATGCATGTCGATAAAGCATACACAATAATACACACCTCTTCTTCAGCCACTTCTACTAAGGATTGTAATAATAATAAAAAATGATACATACATACTGGGATGGATTCACTGAATTCACTCACTCTAACAGATACACACATGAGGCAGAACAAATATCTCTGTGAGAATAAAATAATATTATAAACCCACCTGCTTTTTAGTAGACTGCTGGTTTATATATATGTGCTTGTTGTGCTGTGCAGTGCAGGAGTAACATACATTACATGATGTACGTATTTGTACATAAATGAAATAATTTTATTATTTTTCTTCATACATTCTCTACAATCACAGCAGGTATACGTTGATGTGTAGTAACATAAAGTTTAACGTACTTTATATATATTTATAATAGTTGATTACTTTTACCATTATTTTAAGCACTGTTTTCTTCTCAATATATTATTGCATTGGGCTCGAAAACTGTGTGTGTGTACTCCTTGTTAATATATATGTATATTACATTGGACTCGAGAACTGTGGAATGTGTAATAGACTTGTGTTGTTAAAAAACTACATTTTACACACAGTACGATCTTGTGTAGCTTTTTTTTTATTGCACATCAGATGAATTTGATGTTGTGTGTGTGTGTGTTTGTGTGCGGAGGACTTTAATAGTTTTCTGTGTTGTTGTGTACAAAATATATATAACATTATTTTAAAGACAAGGTGGAGTAGTGATAGTAAAGTTGCAAAAAAAAAATATCTATCTATCTACATACATTATATGATGATACAACAATCCCAGTTGTGAATGGAGAGCACACGGACGCAGAGGGATCCACGAAAAACAATATCAAAATACCTAACTAATTGCAATGCAATCACAGATTCCGTATTATATTATTATTATGATGATGTGTGTATTATAATACAGCGTCGGTGCAATACACAATAATATGTAGACAACCCAAAAGGTAAAAAAGATAGGATACAAAAAATGGATTTTTAAGAAGAGCAAAAGGAGCAAATATTTATTATTACGTGTTAGTAGCATTACTTTAGTGTGGACTGTGGATGTACTGGTGTGCACAAGCCAAAAAAAGTAGTAAATGCAATAATAATCATAGTGTTTTCAAAGTGAATGTACATGTACATTGTATATTTGTGTGCATTTTTTGATTATTTAGCATGGCTCAAGCTGTAAAATAGTAGTACAATCTGTGTGCTGCTGCCTGGTCGCTCGTTTTCTTTTTTGACTTGACATGATAATCCTTTCTGCCAAAGATGAAGAGGCAAAGGAGAGAAGACGGCAATAATAAGTGAACGATTGTTTGTTTTTAACAACAGATTAAATTCTCTACATTTATACGCATGGGGGATACGTAAAAATCATCATATAAAAATTTCATGTGTGTGCATGTGTGTGTTCTGTTATGTGAAGCATCAGATCAGATCAGCTATCATATCAGTATCACCGAGAGAGAGATATGCTTAGAATTAAATAGGCAATCAATCGGTAAAAATATATAATAAACGAAAAACAGGCAACAAAAAAAATGTAATAATAATGTAGTTCAGTACAGGCGGATATGGACGGTTGCACACATCCCAATCCCAAGAAGATAATTCAAAATATTATTGGAGGTGAAGGCAGTTATACCTAAAAAGGGTTTACTAGCTAGCGCTCTAGTGGAGTGTGTAGTGTGTTGCACTACATCATAATAATAACAGTGTGTGTGTGTGTGTGTGTTTAATATTATTGTGGAATCTAAAGTGGTCGCGAGCCTGATATCAACATAATATATTATTGATATGATGAGAAGGGAAACGGCGAGATTTTAAATTGGCACGGTGTCATAAGTGTTGAAAATTGTGTGATTTCAAAAAAAAAAGTTGGGCGAATAATAATAATCTTTGCCAAACATAATTGGGAAATTATTGACACCATTGCATTGCTCAAGGAAGAAATTGGATCCAAAAAATTGGGATGATATACATAGTACGTATGTATTAACGTGGAATCTGACTGAATTTTCTTACACTGTGATTTGTTCATTTCATCCTTTGTATTTGCTTGGTGTGCTTGGCTATCAAGTTAGTACCGTTGGATTTACTGTCAAAAAAATTATTTGATATCGTGTAACACCACACCACCTTCCAATTCCAAGCAGCATCAAACTAGGCATTTGGCTTTTGGGTGTCTGCCTGCCTGCCTATGATGCAACAAAAATAAATAAATAATATTTATATGTCGTTGGAAAACATAACAAGTAACCAGTAATCATCGGCTGGCTGTAATGTGATTGCACTCAAAGAATAAAGGACCCCAACCAAATACAACATTATATTACCGCAGGAGGAGTATATACAGCTAGTTTGCTTGACTTGCCAGAAAAAGGAAGATAAGACGAAGGCGACAACCTTTTTCATCCTTAAATAGCAGCAGTGCGCCTCTATAAAACGTAATACGTTTGTAATGATGGTACTTAAATAGTAAAGTAGAATTATGCACAAGTCGTACATAGCACAATATGCAAAAAGTCGAATGAAATGGGGTAGTAATAGTTAATTGCAAATTTGACGCGATAAGCATAATAAAGATGATGATCATGACTAGAGCGATAATATGATTAAATTGATATCATGTTAGGTTGTTACTATTATTCGGCTGCTTAATAGGAACATCGACATTCGATAGATTTGACAATTACACACAAATCCATCCACAATCACATAATAATATTTATGTATCAAATCAACCAATACAGACGAAACATTGACCATCGGAGTAGTTGAAGATCAGAGTTGTTGTAGTCAGTGGTATCACGACGATTGCGATTGCCATATCGCTTCCATTCAAGACAATATCTTATAACATTTTTTTTTCTTTCTCTTTGATGTGTCCTCCTGTCCACCTACTTGGATTTTTTCTCCCTTTTTGTAAAGCGATTTACCTAAAATAGAGTGTTTTTCCTTGGCTGTATAATACGTTATCAGAGTTGCGTGCGCTATAAGGTTGTGTCCATGTGTGTGATTTGCACTTTTATAGTGATCTTTCGTAGACTCTTGTCATTTGTCAGTAGGAGAAGTTAGAGGTGCATTGTTATGATCATCATCATCATCGTCATCATCAACAACAAGCAGGTACACGTCTGTGAATGCACAAACATAGTGTAATAATATATGAAATCGTGTTTTAACTATGAGGCGAATGCTATCCACCTCCGCCAAAAATGGGGATATTCTCCCAAAATTGGGATCATTTATTTGTTTATTCCTTATTTAGCTAATTAGTCTGTCTTACTCCTTTTCCCCCTTCTTTTTGATTCCGTGTACAGCGAAACGACAGAGGGTTTCTTTGTGACAGGTTACAGGTTTGATCTGAGTGAGCGCAGAGAAACACTTTATTTGTTCAAGATCAAACAAAGGTCGAAGAAATTAGATTATTGATTTAGTGAAGCTGCATCAGAGGGGGGACGCACGGACAGATTGTGCAGTGGTGCAGGATCGATGTAGGGAGATAACTAATAATAATAATACCCACGCGAATTTTATCCCTTTGATATGCAAATCGTCTAGAAAACGGGTGCATATTCAGCCAATTCCTGGTGTCGCAGCGAACTTTGCATATGTACCTAAGTTGTAGAAAAACAATGTGACGAGATGATAATAGCGTTTTCTCCTTTCATTTCTCTCCTACTACACCAATTGGTTTCTTAACGCTCTTACTGTGTCAGTCAACCGTAAACTCAAGCTTTCATTTTGATGTCTCTTTTTTGCAAAAATGCCACTCACCCAGTCAACCGACATTGCATGTGTTGTTGACATTTTGACAAGTGACAGTTTGTAGAGCAAAATTCTTTTCGTTTATGATGACCACAACGATTTAGTGTATACCTATTATAAACATATTCGTAGCGCTCATCTATTTGGACTTTCTTTGTAGACGTCTGCGTCTTGTTGTTATAACTCGTGAAGTTTGTCGAGAAAATGGCAACGGTATACGATGTCATACGACGATTAGAGACTTTTTTTTATTGTGGCGTTGTTCTGATATTGATCTCTTGAATACATAATTTTGATATACATAACTCCTATTATGTCTAGGCACGTTGTTGTACAAATGAATAAATAGTTTTTTTTTTTAAAGAAAATGGCCATCACATCAATCTAAAATGTTACGTTGCACTTCTGCATAATATATGTATATCCGCGACACGAGCATCTTGATCTTTTCCTTTTTTATAGCCATAATCATCAAATGAATGTAATAATTCACCAATTCAATAAAAACAAAACAAGTAACAAGTTTTTAAAGCATGAACTAGAAGTCAAGCAAGAGGGGAGCCCTGGTATAAATAGGAAATAGGAAGATGCATTATTTTGAATGAGAAGCCGATCAAGTGCCCTCATCTTCTCTCATTATATTCAAGTAAGTCAGAGAAACGGCAAAGGAGATAGTTGTTAGGCGAGCAAAGTAAAAATCTTTTTCCCCAACTGGTTTCTTCAGAGAATTCACTGATTGTCTGCTTACTTCTTAACCAACTAAACTTCTCCTTGTCTATCCTCAAATCCCCACCATCATCATCATCTACATAGCTTATATATCGACTTAACGCACGTATAGCAAAAAGCACACATTACACTAACAAACGCATAATTTTAGATGGCTTGTTGATGAAGGGGAACTCGAACGGTGCTGATGGCGATGTGATACAATGCCAGTGTACTTTATTAATGATAATAGCAACCTAAGACTAAAAGTAAATGAGCAAACGCATTAGTTCACATATTCCACTAGGCTGCAAATATAACAACATTATATTACCAGTCGTAAACGAAATGTGGTAAATATATGTGTATTATTGTGGTGAAGCACCAGCAACAAATTTCTTGCAACAATTGACAATCTTTCCCATTGTATTGCCACAATCATGATGTGTGATGACGATGATGATGATGATGATGATCAACAACATCAAAGAAAATCTATCGTCAACAATCTCACAACATGAGGAGTGTGCAAAGTGAGGCTGATATGCAGGAGTCCCTATCGATTTTCCTTCTCCATCGCATCATGGTTTAGTGACCCTTATTAATATGTATAATATTTTTTGATTGATTATTGTCACATGCATGTTGCATTATCATCTCCATAGATGAACGAACTGAGCACAAATATTTGTACACATGCGCACTGTCTACAATCAGCAGTCTCTCCAAGAAGGAGAATCATTGTTATTGCAAAGGGGGGAGGAGGAGGACTAATTGTAAAGCATTTTTGTAATGCTGTGGTTATAGTGAAAGATGTGAGGTGAGCGAAAGGCATGTATGTTCATTCATTTTACGATACGTATCAATAATGTTATAGGTAATAGGTGATGGTCGCGGCTGGTATGTGTATAATGAAGACGCGATGGCGATAGTGATGATGAGTTGTTGCCAATATTATGTGTAGTAGGTAGACTTGGTTGGATTGTTGCAAAGATAATAAACGGGATACTTTCATACTACTTATAAAAATGTGATACAAAGGACAAACTAATGCAAGTGAGTTTTGCGCATAGCACCACATACACATAAAACTTTTAATAAAAGTGAAGGAATCAACGACGATGATGAGAATGGTTTGTTAATAATATGGATGGTCGAACATATTGTCGATTGTCGATGTGACTGAAAGGTGAGCCAAAGGTGCATAGTGGCACAATGATGATGGGATCATGACTGTCTTGAAAATGATGATATTATGATGTCTGCGTGTATGCCTGTATGTGCGTGAGTATGCATGAGGCAATCTCTCCTATCATCAGTCATACTTTATATAATATTATTTTGAAAAACTAGAAAAAGAAACTGCATAATAACGTTGTATCATGTGTATCGCTTCTTTGCATATGTACCTACGTACGTACAGCATGTCTATCGGCCAGAGAAATAACGTGTGTGCATTAATTTTTTTTAAGGAAGAAGAATTGGAAAGGGGAACCTTGGCACGACGCGACACGGCCGACGACACTTCTTGGTGCAATCGAAAAAGGAGTGTGTGCAGTGCATTCTACAATTGAAAATATGTAGTGCTTATCCTCGCTACTGCTCTGCCGTAGTAGCTTCAGCTTCAACTTCAAAGGGGAAAAGTCTACAAACCTGAAGTTTGATGGAAAAAGAGAAAATTTTAGAGAAGAAGGGTTATCATCAGGATTTTGTAACTGTCGCCGTTGTCCAAAGTGTAGTAGTGTGCTTGTGATCACCAGTATGGTTACGGACTGTCCCAAGTTTATCCCGAACATTTTTAACAATTCAAAGTGTTCGAGTTGCTTCAAGACGAGAGAGGAACATGGGGACGTGTCGTTGGATTCTAAGGTAAGATGCAGTCGCACTTCTCGCAGTATACGTATGTGTCATTGTTACAGGAAGGAAGTGATGATGTGTAAACTTCCAACATTATGTTTGCACAAATAAGTCTGACAAAATAAAAATAGTTCATGCAGGAATTCGAGTGCCAAGAAGTATCACTCAGGGTACGTGCATTCACATTCTAAACTTACATCACCATTTACCAAAGCGGAAAACGCTCGTATCAGTATATATTCCGTATCAGTAAAGCCCAGGTTTTGAACGATTACGCATACGCATTTTATAATACAACAACACCAGTGATTATATATGCATTATTCACTCGAAGAAGGAAAGAGGCAAAAGTTCACATTCAACGTTTGCTAATTCCAAATGCAGAAACGTGAGCAAGAATAAATTTCATGAATGGGATACTAGTGATATATATACGAGCTTTAAAAATCTATCATCCCAAATATTTAGAGAGAAAAAATTGGGATGATGAAGATTGAAGTGAGGGCTGGATCAATTTAGATGTTTATTATATACACTCACACACAAACTCGCTTTTTACTGGATATATTTGGAGTTGGAATTTATGGTTGTTGGCTCGCTGGGGATGATGTTGGCGAATGTGCATAATGCTAAATCTGAATGAAAAAGGAGGTTTAATGTAAAGTAAACTAGTACTACACCTCTGCAGAGACGTGACAAGACGATGGTAAAAAAGGATTTTATAATGTGGAAGGGTAGTTTGAGACTTTAGTTGATTAGGAAAGCTGGCGAGTGCCAAATACCACCCATTTTTGGGATGGTGTCTGGTGCTGACGAGTGCATTTGGGGATGAGACGACGAAGAACAATAAATAAATTATCACTATTCACGATATCTTTTGCTTTCACAAGAACGAACGACTAAAGAGGAAAACGTTATGCATTGAAATAGTTTTTTTTTGAAAGAAGGTGGATCTAAATTTAATTTTTTTTCTTGTTTCATGGTTTTTCCTAATTCATTACGATCGTCCTACTCGATTCTGAAATGAAGTCTATGAGGAGGGTGATCAAATGTGGGTATTTGTTCATCGCTCCACGGGACTGGGACTTTTGCAATCCTTCAGCACACAGAACAAAGGTACGAGTTAGCCACTTTAATTCAACAAGCTCATGATGATATGAATAAAATTGCACGATTAAAAGATATATGCTGTGCTTGCACACTCTATTTTGATGCACTTGTAATAAATCACTGCGGATATTAAATTGTGGACATGTTGATAGCAATTTTATTGTGTGGCTTGGTTTTTTGTGACTTCGCCATTGGTATATTTAGAGATGGCAAAGGCGCTGGTTTGTCTTGTACAGCGACGATCAGCTCACATGGTCCATCGACGAGCATCCAGATACTATTCCTCAGGGCTCACTCGACATGCGGGAAATACTGGAGGTGAAAAATGCCGAAGACATCACAGAGAACCAACATAGTCTTGCCCTCACCGGGAAATCGACGACCTTTATCAAGGGAGTTAACAAGGAGGACATTGCATCCTGGACTGCTGTGTTATCAAAATATGGCAATAAAGTTTTGACGACGGCTGGAGGCAAACGGAGTCTGACGCTACCCGGTGGTTTTGGAAGCGGAACGGCAAGATTTGGTAAGCAAGTAGATTCGTCTACCGCATAGCATATTATCCTTGCATGCGTGTGTTTTATTATTTTATTATTTTTGCATGCACCATGCATGGATGGGGTTCAAGCCCCCTCAATTCGTTTTAGTTGTTCAGTTTTCGTTTTCGTTTTTTTGGAATTTTGAATATAGAAACTGGAGTTGTGATAGGACCTTCGAGACAAAGGTTTCATAGTGTAACAACGCCACCCGTAGTTTCAAACTTAACGTCGCCTGTTGGAGGAAGTTCTTATGGCAAGTGTTTTGTTGAGTCTCCTCCCGCGAGTGGTAACAATAACCTAGTAAAATCTTCAACTTCTTCTCCTTCTTCAATTACTTCCATTTCTGCAAGTACTTTGTCGAGCGATGTGCATCATCCTCGGAGTCTTCAGCATCATCATCACCACATCCTTCAACAGCACCACGAAAACATTGTCACGACTCCGGAAATTGTTGGAACCGTGTTGAAAGGTGGGATTTCGAAATCAAGTTCGGTATCTTCTAGTGGGGTGACAGGGATGGAAGGGGGGAACTCTAATAATAACAAGTCATCCAGTCGTTCTGTCTACTTATCTCTATCGAACGTGCCCAAAGGGAAAACTTATAGGAATTTTCCGTCTGCTGCTGTGACTCCAGTTTCTTGTAGTAGTGCATCACCATCTTCTGTGACTACTTCTCGCATTTTGCCTCCACCTATGCTCTCTCCTCCTTCTTCCTCTGCTACTACTTCTTCTGTGAAACTGATCAGTTCATCTGCATGCGCATGTATAATGCAGTTATTTTTATTTTTTTAATTTTATCATGAGTTTTATATTTACTATTATGCTTTCATCTTTTGTATGTTGCGTGCTTCGGCGTATTCGTAAGCAATAATTAAAAGTATATTGAATAACTCATTGCAGCACAATCTGATCCTGCCACATCACCTCAGTCATCATCATCCGGTTATGCCAAATGCTTTGAATCTTCCTCGGACGTGACGGATTCCATTCAATATGGTCCTTGTCCAACCAATTCCGTTCGTGCTGTAAGAACTTATATTGCAAATATATATTGAAAAATTAGTGGGCGTGTAAAAAAAATTGTGGCTTTGATGTTTCAGCTGCGTGGTGATCCTGATGGGTGCGGAGGTCTTGATGCTTCTGACAGTGGTCCGCTTAGAAAAGGCTGGCTACTAAAGCAAATGAATAATGTAAATAAATAAATTCATGTGCTCATAATCTTAATATTGCTTTGAATGGTTAAAATATGATGTTATAATTTGGATAATAATACATAATTATATCGTTAGGAATGGCTGAAGCATTGGTTTGTGCTCAAGAACAATCAACTAATTTATTATGAAAACTCAGAAGAACTGAATCCGCTGGGGACAATCGAGATTAAGGATGAAACTGCCATAAAACAATTTGACTCTTCCAGGCATTACGGATTTGAAATCATGAATAAATCAACCACCCACAAATTGTCAGCAATAACGAATGGGATGCGTGGCATTTGGATGAAAGCTCTGGAATCGGCCAAAGTGAAAGTGCGTGAACAGCGTGATTCTGAAATAATACAGCCGCCTAGTTCCCCAATTGCAAATCCTCCAAGTCCCCCATTGAAATCAAAGAAATCGCGATGGAGGAAGAAAAGTGACCTTAAATTATTCGATAGCCTTAAGGACGAGTTTTCTGAGCGAGAGCGAGAATTGGATTCATTGAGAAGTGGTACAGAACTTAGTCGTGGAGACTCTCCAAGAATGAGAGAGATTCTAAAGAGTCAAGCGGTACAAATCGACAACTTTCGTACTCAACTTAGCTCCGGATTTATGGAGATTGAAAAGCTGGAAATGTTTTGCAAAAGTCGGGAAGCGGAATATGCTGAAAGTTTGAAATGTAAAGATGAGATTATTGAAGAACTAAGGGATCAACTCACAAGGGAAATTAGTGTGCGTGAGAAACTGGAGTTTCAAGCCCACGAATTGGAGCAACAAGTGCAATTACTTTCTGAAAAAGTGGCCAAAGTACAGAGTTTGCTTAGTGAAACCGAAAGGGATCTTGATTTAACCAATATAAATAAAAGAGAACTAGAGAGGATAACAGAGTCGCAACAAATGCAACTAAAACAAGAACTCAACCTCCTCCGTGTGCGGTGTAACGACCTGACTGAAAAGCTATACCAGTCGGAAAAGACTGCAAAAACGTTAAAAACGAAATTAGGCCGTGTCAAAAGTCAGTCATTGAAAGACAGGCAAATTGAATCAGATGTGATTACTAAGATACACGATTTAGAAGAAAAAATTGCGAAATTTGACAAATCACCTTTATCGCCTAGTTCAACTACCTCAGGAGCTTCTCTTTCCCTTCCGCCTTCAGCGTCCCTTCCAACAAGTCCAACAGAAAGTACTCCAGGAGCAAGCACTGGAGGAAAAGACGGTGGAATTATAAACGTTATTATGAAACTAAACGATTTGGATCAGCGTGTAGAAAAGGTAACAGAGTCTTTGTGGTTTCGGCGAGGTGAATTAGAGGACTTGGTTGGGGGAGAGTGTAAAAACTGTAAACTGCTGGAGATCGAGGTCAGGGAGCGCGACGAAAGACTTGAAGTGCTGGAAGGAAATTTAAAGAAATTGGAAACAGAATTCGATAAGAAAATGCAAGAGTTGAGGGAATTTGTGAAAGAGCAACCGCCTGCTTCGCAGGAAGCTAGTCCGACTTATCCCCAGTCCTCTAATAAGTATCAAGTGGAAATCGAGCAGCTAAGAGTAAATAATTTTTTTTGAACAAATAGACTAACAAACTTTACCATTACAGACTTCACAAATTTTATCGTCTCATCTTGTTCTTTTCACTCTAGAATTTATGTGCAAAAGGTTTGGAAGCAATGGAAAACAGTCATCGGCGCATGATAATGGAGCTTGAAGAAAAACACAGGAGAGAGTTGCAAAACCTTCGAATTGAAAAAGAACAAGAGCTTGCCGAAGAGACAAAGGCCACTTTGTCAGGTTGGATATTTATTGGAATATGTTGTACATATATTATGCTGTACTTTAACCAATAATAGGTGGGAAAAAATGATGTGAATCTGTTTGTTTAACAGCTTTGGACGCTATGAGAAAGAATCATCAGCTTGAACTCCAAAGAGAAATGGCCAAATTCAAGGAAGAATTTATGAGGAAATTCCAATGCAATCAAGATCTATCCGATCTACATAGAGAACACGAGTAAATAACGACGACTTTTATAACGTATAACATGTGTGTTAGGTTTTTTTACATTTTTATCTGATGATGGTGGTCGTTATTTTTTAACTTTAGGGAAGAGTTGCATGAAGTAAAAACTGAAATCTTAAGACTAACGGAAAAGTATTCGCTAAAGTGCGTCGAGGCTTCGAAATTAGAAGAGACAATTACGTATCTGAAGGCGCAACTAAATGAAGCCAAACGTAAAATGATTGAGATGGAAGCCAACGATTTCCAAACATGTATCTCGTCAGTAACAAAGGTATATTTTGGAACTTATCGCTGAAATTGTAACTCCTATTGTGTAACATGTTAACTTTTACTACAGGGCAGGGAGACCTGTAGATATATATGAGAACAATTCATGTTACGCTAAATGTTTTCCATTTCCATCCTTCGTTGTAATGTTTTAACAATTGATTAATGTGTTTAAACTGTCTAATCAAATCGTTGTGTTTTTGTGTTTTATTTTTGTTGCTTTTCCCTTAAACAATGTTTGTGATGCATTGTTGTGTTTACGTACTCCTCCATCCGAACCTCGCACACACACACCGAAAATCAAATTTGTGTAGAAGCCTGACCAGGTCACCGCTTTGCGTTCACGCTTAGAACAGCTTATTCTAAGTAATAACTTAACACAAGATGCTTTTTCATTCATGAATCACCAATTTTCATTCAGTCGATCACAATCATATTCAAACTTGTATTGTTATAGGTCGACCAATCGACGAGACCTCAACCAAAGCCGAGGACCAGTCGTCAGCAACATCAGCAAGTGGTGCTAGCACCCCCACCTCTTCCTCATCAACCGCCACCGCAACCCCTGCAGGCTGCAACAGTACTCTCTCAGGAAAAAGATCAAGGCATTCCATAATCAGATCACCGAGTTGTCCCAAGCTAAACGGCCGACTGACTGTCTTGCAATAATTCTAGTTCAAATACTTATCCAATCATTTTTTCTTTTCTCTTTTTTTACTGGTAACGTACATAATTTTGTCGTAGTGTTTAACGGTTAGCCATTCACGTTAGATTATATTAAAGACGTAAACTATATAGGACTTAAAGCCTTTTTAAAACGATTTTCTTCTAATATATATTGCCTTAAAAATAGCGCTGTGAAAGTTAAAGCAATTTCTAATACTTTCTAAATAAAATCAAACTTTCTGGCAGCCAAAGTATAGTTGCCACCATGTTAGTTTAGATTTGATGGCAGACCAAACCAATGATTTATGTAGATTATCGGTGTTGTAAACGATGTAACTTCCTGTGTGATTTCTTGTCGCTGCTCTCAAGCCGTAACGTAATAATATATAATATCATTGATAAATGCTGTATGGTATGTATGCAGTTGCATGACGGACGAAAATGAGCATATGCAAAAACTTTAAACCATTTTTCATAGACATTCATCGCGTTATGGCTTTTCCAATGTTTTGGAATTCTAAAAAAATCTACAAAACCACAATAAAGTCTCCGTGATAGGCGATCAACAAAAAACCGTATGAAATGTAATCCGCATATTAGTCAGTCTGTAGATTTACAAAGCAACAGCGGCGACATGATGTTTTAAAAAAAAATTAATCAAAGAGAAAAAATGGCAGCAGCGCTCGAACAAATGCGACAGACCTATCTTTTACCGTAGTAAACGATGTTTATGACATTCTTAGATGTTTTATCGCTGAAGACAATACAAACGAGAATTTGACACATACAGTTCCACATATTACGAAAGTATATGACAATAGACATTTTTTGAAGCACCTAAAACCATAATGCAGTCATTTAAAACAATTCGTTTTGTATTAAGTAACTTATACGATATATGCCTTGTGTAAATCGCATATTATCAAAATATGGGTATGCATGCAATATTTATAAGAAATATGAATGATAATGCCAGGAAAAAAACTACAAAAGGAGAAATGAGCATTTTAGCGTTGCGACAGTTGATAATCATAGATACTTACTTAAACAGCAACAACACCCACCGGCAACTATGCTATTACTTATATATGTTATGTTTATATACTTTATGAAACGAGAGTAATAATAGAGAAGATATGTGCAATAAAAGCAATTTTTATTATCACCAGTAAAAACGTGTAATGTAATATGTCTTATTCCTTCTTCTGTTGTTGATATACAAGATTTGAAGTCGGTCACAACTCAAAAATACTACTTGAGACCTTTTGCCGTTTCACTGTTGATTCGCATTTCAAAGAACGTTCCATACGTACAAACAAAAATCCCTTTTCAACAACTACAACATATAGAAGCATCTATCCCACCCAGCCCTGCAAATCATTCTGCAATCTGCAATCGCCTTTTACAGAACAGTGTTCAACGGAACCTCATGCGTTATTAAATGCTGAACATTATTTGACGAGTAATAGGTCAACAACACAACAAAAGCAGAAATGTATGTACTGCAAGGAACTGATCTTTTCAATAAAATTTGTTGCCCCAAACATTATTCGCAGCTTTGGGCAAGACCTATAAAACTTGCGAAACTGCTTGGATTTCATCAGAAACTGCAACCCCTTGAGTTTCTTCTGTACCTTCGCAGATTCTTGGTACACATCTCCAGCAAAGCCAAACAAAACCTTAAAGACAATAACGGAATCCGCGGACGCTATCAGAAAGAAAATGATTAGCGGTAGAGGAACATCATCATTCCCTTTTGCTGATTGGATCAAAGAGTACAATGAGGAGATGAGGACTACGCTGACTTCGATTTGGAATAAAACGATTTTCCTGCTGTAGAGCACGTTAAATTGCTGAAGTAAAATTTGAATTTCTCTGTAAAGTCGTTGCCGTTGGGAAAACTTGGCCAAGAGGTTGGTAGCAGACTCTTGATAAATTACCAAGAGTTGAATTATTCGTCTAAAAGAAGTGCATCAAATGAATAGAGATGGTGTTCCATCCAGAGTATGATCAGATATCACATTGAACTATAGAATGCTCTAAGTACCTCTCATAAATGCTTAGAGTTGATTGGAATGTGAAAACTGTAGTGATGATTTCCACAATAAGTCGGCATCCACTGTTCACCAAGATCCCCCATACTATCGTGTTAATGGATGACAGGAACATGAACTTTGCCCACCACGACAGCTTGGCTAAATCTGTGACATGAAAAGAACTCCCAGAGTCCCAGTCGAAGAATACGGAACAGATATTCTGCGGACTGGAAGGTAATATGGCGCAACTAGCTCCAACAACGAACGGTGTTAGAGTTGCAATAAACTTGTCTGTAAATGAGCAAGCCATCTTTGCCACTTTAGCTTTCATTGCCAATCCACGGTTTGCAGGGTGGAAACCTGAAACGTGTAGGAAGAGGATTGTAAAAAGTTGTATTACGTACTTACTTGACTTTAGAATGAATGAAGCAAAACTTGACCAACCCTTTAAGTATCTACCCTCGATAGATAACAACTCATTAAAAAATTCCATTAAAAAGGGAGACTTTATAGCTTGCTCATAATATTCG
>JAANSN010000638.1:0-50788 GCA_036850665.1 Dicranocentrus wangi
ACCATGTCCATTAGCAGAAATTTATTGTGACTATACCCACCACCCTATTCTCACATCATTGACCAATTCCAAATGTAAACAATTGTATTCCTTTGTACTACTACTACCACTTCATGCTAACTACCAAATTCGTCGAGAGACGGAATCGAACAAAGTCATTATCTGCTGAGAGGCTCTCGTTGACAGTCCCATAGTCACATGCGAAACGAAACGAAAGGCATTCCCCATTCCCAAAGCTAGACGACTAATACGACGACGACGGATGATGTAGTCACCACAGTCAACAGTACGTGGTAAAACACACATTAAAACTCAGAAGGTGAAAAATGTGATCATCTCTAATTCAGCATGAAAACATTTACTTTAAAGTATTATGTCATGTCTCCTTTTTCCACCTAGGCGAATCTACTACACCCATTAGAACACCTACACAGGTGTAATCCATATCAAACAATATGTATTTATTCTATTGTAGTGAATAATGCACATGCAATCATTCTATTTAGCGTGCACACCAAGAAAAAACCAAAGAAACGTGTACAAGTCGACCTTAAAATTGTTCACTCTACCCCTCACCAAAGCAAAGCTGACTTGGTGGATATGAGGCAGATGAATAACAATAAATTGTAATAGGTTTATTCGTTATACCTACGATTTTGCAGACGTGCGTAAAAATTTTTGCGAAGAAAATCACAAACTATACAAATTTTGTAGCGCCATACGCGCCCCAGTGGGGTTATGAGCAAGGAGAACAATTCAACTTGAATCCCATTTGTGTGCAGAAGCGCTGCTTACTAAACAAAAGTGCGAAAATGACTTACCTAATAGTTTTGATGCTTATTTTTATTACATATTATGGAAAGTGGGAACAAAGTGAACCATCAACAGATAAGTGGATTATGTAAAAATGCTTATTTGGGCTATGAGATATAAAAAATGTGTACTCTAGGTGTGGTATTAGTTTTAATCAAACCTGATGTGCATGTTGCCTTTTTTGCCGTACCAGAAGAGCATCCCACAACAACAGCAAAAATCCAAAAATTATAATCCTTACCCACTGGGCCGAGAAGAGCAGCCCACTACATAACAAAAATCCTATCATCTTTCTTTATACATACATACATTCATTCATCAATCATTTTCAAGAAAACAAAAATGCATAATAGTATGGTGTACGCACTATAAAAAGATGCAACAATCTAGTTGCACATGAAGATCATTGACTAGTTAATTGGCCGTTTTATTTCTAACCAGATTTACTCTCAGCATATTGTTCTATTACTGAAAACAATTCGCATAAACACTAAATTAGACTCTCTTCTGTGGTAATACATTCGCTGCCAAAAAAAGACTCGAGTTGAAGTTTGTTCTTTTTTTTTACAAGAGTGCACTTTTTGTCAAAACCAAATTCACTTCTTGCGAGATTTTTGTAAATAGACGTATAGCATATAAATAAACCTCACAGTTCAACACAGTTTATCTAAATGTATTATCAAAAATGCATGCATGCAGTCATTCGATTCATATTCGTAACTTATTTTCATCCCTCTAGGTCATGGTAATTCAGTGGCAAAATTGCATTTTCTGTTGCGACTCGATAACTCGTTCAGTTGGGCTATATGCCGTGCATACACACAGTTGTACTAACAGACTAAAGACATCTTATATAGTATTAACTTTAATGTGCAGGTTATATCTCTGACAAGGTGTCGGTGTGTGTCTAGTGAAGAAAAATGCCACACTGATTTAAGATCACACTTGCATCTCGCTACTGTAAACTGTTTTGACTTGATATAAGCAGCCGCAAACTATGTGTAGCTGTTGCGGTTTCAGTTCAGTCAGCCTATAGCAATAATATGGGTCTTTGTTTTTATTGGTTTTTCTGATACAGTTAATATAAATACCAATTTGCACACAATGCAAACGTAAACTATTTTATGTACATAGGTTTTTGTATAGCCGACATTGCAATGTCAAAACAAATCGAGGTAGAAAAAAATCGTCTGCAGTGTCTTAAGCGTGTGTTATACTACCTTTTGCATGTGATTTACTTTTGTTTCGCTGCAGTAGGTTCATGGACGACGAGCGATTTACAGAGTGTGTGCGCCATGAATGGCATGAATGCATGCCAAGCAAACTGGTAGCCTGTGTCTTATGCATACTGAGCAGAGGGAAAAAAAGAAGTGTAGCAAATTGTAAATCTTGTTGGCAAAAAAAAAGTTTTCACGATGTTGTCTCTCGACAAGAATGGCATGGCTAGCGCCGTAGCGCTAGGTTTTACTTCATAAGATAAAAACGCTATTAGCTTTATCGTTTCATGTAATAAAATTCTTGAGATGATATTTTACCGACAATTCGAAAAAAAATCTTTTTACGGAGACTCTACTACATCCTCAGATCCTCACATCACACATTAGATGTGGCCATGTGGACAAA
This sequence comes from Dicranocentrus wangi, assembly GCA_036850665.1. Classification (NCBI taxonomy): domain Eukaryota; kingdom Metazoa; phylum Arthropoda; class Collembola; order Entomobryomorpha; family Entomobryidae; genus Dicranocentrus; species Dicranocentrus wangi. Next base: position 2,437 of record JAANSN010000638.1, read on the forward strand.
GAAAGTCAACCACAAGATTGCAATACCATCCTAGTTTTGTCAAACTAGCCAATTGTCCTAAATGGAAAGCATGTATGATCATATTTTAATGTTCACAGGGATGTATCATCAGTGGTCCATTCGTGCCTTGCCGTGACATTATGGGAACATGTGTTGGTTGCTGGTCACGCGTAATATATAACTTGACAGTCATCGCGAGCGAGTGGAGTAAAGAACGAGTCGGTTTTTTTACCAAGGTTTTGCATGCTATCATTATCGTCACCAACAACTCTTCATTTTTGATGTAACGGCTATTCATCTAGAATCTTCCCTGACTACTTTTCTTTTCAGCAGAAATTCTACTGCAGAGAGTCAACCACTGTTTGCACTGTTTAGACGTGTTGTTGAAATAGTCAGCAGCAGCGCCACGAAAGTTAATTAGCGAGTGAACACAAAACTTCATGTGCTTGACATCTGTTAATTTCTCGAAAAGTGCACAAAACAGAGGGAGAATGAATTCTCCGTGCAAATTACTATAATTAACAGGTCTTGTTTTGAAATTCAGGAAAACAACCACAGATGCACAGAAATATTTTGTTGGATTCGAACCATGTAACAATGACCAGATGAGAGATGAGCTCTTATCCATATAGGTAGGCAAGCAAACCAACCCCATTCTACTCCACAGGTGGCTTGAAGGTTCATAAATTTTAAAAATATATATTTATTTGCATGCAACAAGGAATCGCCGGTTTTTAGCACGCAGTCCTTCCATGCGCTCGCAGAAGCCATTATCGGCAGATGCATTTCTGAAATTTTAAGGACAGGGTGAAAATGCACGTCAACATCAGCATGCTGCAATAATTCGGACCATGACATGACTGTTAGCAGTTTAGAAATTTGAAGGATGCATGTTGGGCTATTGGCTATTCAAAACCAATTACCACGCTAAGCACCGTTTTTGTGTACTAAAACATGTGGTATTATAATGCAATAAATTTTTACCATCACCTCGCCTTTGTTGTTTTTAATGATCTGTGCATGAAAAACAGGAACTTGAAAGGGATTCAACGGACGAATATTCACTTTGTGCATCTCATAAATTTCCTCTTTCCGTTCATTGCATTGTCAATGCCGAATACCCATTAGGGTTTGGTTGGATTATGAGCGCTGCATTAGACGTTGCAAGTGGGTAAAAAGCGCGGTGGTGGTTCAGGAAGAACAACTTGTTTCTCTTCAAACAAAAAGTGTACTCCACTCCACTCCACTTCACCATGGCCCATACAAGGATAAAGGGATAAAGAGCCAAAATTCGTAAATTGAAGATAAAGCTGTAGCATTACTACCGACCGACCTAACCTGGCACTGGCACATCCATTCTCTTGACATTTTAAGCACGATCTTGACTCTTTGACATTGGACGACGGATGGCAGACGTGAACTCGGCGTGGACCATAGTCAACGGACACGAGTCAAAATGGCCAATCTTTTTCATACAAAAGCCTATCCATGTTGACCTAGTGAACCACTGATGATACAGAATGATTGAACACTTCACCATGGCCCATACAAGGATAAAGGGATAAAGAGCCAAAATTCGTAAATTGAAGATAAAGCTGTAGCATTACTACCGACCGACCTAACCTGGCATATCCATTCTCTTGACATTTTAAGCACGATCTTGACTCTTTGACATTGGACAACGGATGGCAGACGTGAACTCGACGTGGACCATAGTCAACGGACACGAGTCAAAATGGCCAATCTTTTTCATACAAAAGCCTATCCATGTTGACCTAGTGAACCACTGATGATACAGAATGATTGAAGTAAAACCTACAATTCTGATAACCACATAAAATATTTCAAACCGCCGGGACGTGGGGTGGATACAAAGATAAAATTGCCCATTTTTACTGACACAAATACTGGTATTATATTTAAGCTATGAAGAAAGTACCGGAGATTGGGAATCAACATGAAATATGAAAATCAGCAAAAGGAAGGAAGACGTATGCAAACAAAAGCAAAAAAAAAGATTATTAATGAAATTATTAGGTTGAAATGACTTTTCGTGGCCTTCATGTTTCATGCATAAACACAATACGCAAAATATGGTACAAACATTATTAGGAGCACATAAACTCTGCTTTATCTACTACACCTGTCGCTTTGCAGCAACTTTGAGAAGTTTATTAAGGTCACATTATTATCAAGGAACGGATACGATAATGTATTTTTCTAAAATACAAACTTTCTTATTAAATTTCCTGGTCGAGAAAAACTACATGTGACCTATGCCCATAATGTTTTGTACTTTAGACCTTAGAATAACCCTTCCGCCTGTGTATTACTGTCGCATAAAAAATGAAATATTTGGATTGGCATTATTAGCAGTGACTAAAAAGCACTTCACCTGAGCTTCATTTATCTCGACGACTCGATTTGTACTTTAGACCTTAGAATAACCCTTCCGCTTGCGCTTGTATATTACTGTCGCATTAAAAATGAAATATTTGGATTGGCATTATTAGCAGTGACTAAAAAGCACTTCACCTGAGCTTCATTTATCTCGACGACTCGATGCATTATTTACTAACCCAGAGTTAACCTTGCAACCTGCCATCATTCGGCAACACAAACACAGGATCCTTTCCTAATCGCCTGATCCATTATGATTGATGTCGTGTGGCCTGTTCTCCCCCAACACCACCATTCCTTCACTTCCAACACCATCCATCCATGATAATCCACAAGTCGTAAAAACAGGGAGAAAACTAGATATCAATAAATCCTGGTCTGCTTCAAGTGCTGTGCAAACACATGCAACAATAATAATATGTATACGCACACAATGAAATTTGCGGTTGAATGTTGAAAGCGACTCAGTTGGATGCATAATATCTAATTGAAGCTCAAATATGCCTCACAACTGTAGCAATATATTTATTTCCTGAGTTATCGTAAAAATCTAGAAAATGCGACGTGGGTGAGAAATGAACTTACTACTCTGCCTGCTGCAGCATGAAACAACCATCAAAGTCTGTTGTAAAAATAGCAAAATAATAATAATTTGTTGTGCGCGGGGGTATAAACGATAAATGACTGTGAAGATGAAAGTTGCACATTGAGTATGCTACTCGAGTTGTTTAATGTCTTTATTGTTTATTGCAAAAATGCCTTAAACCATTTTCTATATTAGCAGCAACAACAACAACAAAAAATGATAAGTGACAAGTTGACAATATTATAAAGTGCCGTGAGCATATGAAACTGCGTTAATGATGACACACACACATGCTATAAATAGTGCTCCTGCGCCACGGTAGGCTTGAATCAAAGTGTTTATTTTGCCAGGGAACGTTTTTTGAAAAATTGCGTGCACATATCACAACAGACATACATTACGTGCTTCTTTCTCTCCGCAGTGGATCGTTCTGTATGCAAACAATGGGCAACAAAATACAAATTGGATATTGCAACTTCCTTTTTCCTCTGGACTACTTATGCCTACTAAATACTGATCCTATTAGAGTACGCATTTTTACCCATCAGAAAGCAGTAGCATTCTTTGAATACTACTTCCTACGCTTTCATTAAGTAATAATTGGATTTATTTACTTGGGCATTTTGATGCGTTGTAGGAGTAGGATACAACAGAGACCAGGTGGGATGAGATGGGATGCACCTGTGCCACTGACGTACAAAAATATTTGTGCCTTCTTTCTACAGACAGGTAAGAGTACCGTTATGAAATGATGACAAGGAAAGAGGAAGACCTACGCATTGATGAAACATGCAAAGTGAAACTTTATGGGAATATGCCTTAGTTTGACTTTGTGCTTTGGAGGACATAAACAGACCCCATCCCTTCACACATTTCAACAACAGCGCTCGAATGCAGTCATGAAATGCAAGTGCTTGCGCTCAGTTTCTACTTACCATATATCAATAACATCTCATATTAGGTCAATTGCCTGTTCAATAAAAACTGGCTACCATTATGATAATATTTTCCAGTTTTCATGTGCAAAGCCTAACAAACGGATCGAAACTGAAACGGACTGCGTGGGCTATAAACTTTCGGCTTCGGCATGACATGACTTTTGGCATGAATTAATAGGTCTCTGTCGCCCGGGTGTGCGATCAATATCATTTGGAATAATACGCCCCCATCAGGTTCATACAGCGTACAAATTAATTATCTGCCTTTAAACGACGCCACACTACAGCGAGTCCGGCACACACCTTCTTGTCATGTCATATTTGTTATGGTCTTATGAAACCTGCTTCAACTGCCAACCATATTATGAATCGGAACTAACACGTGCTGTTCGTGATCCACCGGTGCTTTTTGACTAATTGAGCTTCTAGCTCTGCTCTGTCGTACTTGGAGAAACTTTGTAGCATGTAATACACCGCACAAGGCAAGGCAAGACAAGGGTTTAACAACGAACTAAAAGTTAGAGCTCTTTGATGTTTTCGAGCTTAAAGTGATGTGCCATTAGGAGCTTTATTGTTATTGGTGGGAAGTATTATTAATTCAGCGTGGCATTTGGCGTGCCCACGATCACGTTCTTGAATGGATTATAATCAACCCGAGCTGGGCTGCATGCAGCTTTATCGCATCATTTAACTTTGATGGTGAGAGGGAGGAGGAGGAGGAGGAGGAGGAATTCCCTCTTTACAAAACGGTATATATAACCATCATGTAAACAAAATCTAAGCGAGCATTATGCATAAAAATGAATAGGATGTTGTTAATATAAATCTATGTCAATAATAGTAATAACAATAATAGCACATGCCGTCAGGGAACGGTGACCTTCCTACCGTTTTTAGAATCACAACGGTTTGTTTAGTTCATTAGCTCGAGCTCTGTGGGATGGTGAATATGATGATGTGTGGTGATACGGATTCGATAGCTATCGTCCTTGCTTTGCCACCTCTTGCCAAAACAGTACATGTCGTACGCAACGCATGCATATATTATATGGGTACGGTACGTGTACGTCACAAGGTATGCCGAGATATCAGTATTCGCTTAATTCATATTCATTCAGATCAAACGAATTCCATTCAAAGCTGAATGTTGCTTTTCTTAGACTTACGACAAACTTTACCTATTGTTATAATGTATATGCTGATTTCATATATAATCATTTGCTGACTCTTATGTTATGCACAATCGGCACTCCTCAATAATTTCAAAAAGGTTATCTGCATTATTATTAAGTATTTACTTTAATCATCGTTAAGCGAATTGCTCGAGATAAGTAAGCACAAACTTTGAAGATTTCTACAACTAATTGTAAACACTTTCAAAAGTTTCTCACCAAATCTAAACGACCATCCACGTGACATTCGACAGTTTTCCCAAGATCCCAAGCAAGATCCCACGAGTAACACTCCAGCCCGTTCCACAAAAAAAGAAACAGTTCAAGTTTGTTGTGTATTCTAGTAATTTAAAATTAACTAGCTGAAAAACCGTTTTTCCCACAGCAATTTCCAAGTTCACACGATGACATGCACGCACGAGAGAATCGTCCTTTGCGTGAATTTCGACACTAACCCTTTTTGCACGTTTAAAACTCTCTTAAAGAGTTGTAAAAGTTTCATAAAAAATCCAGCTACACTGTGTGAAGGGTTTCACCAGGTAGGCACGCATAAAATGTCAACAACAACAACAACAACAAACAGGTTAAAGCTCAAAAAGAAAATCACTCCCAGACATGACATGAGTCACACCGTGTCAATAATAGTGGAGGTGCAGGTGTAATAGTTTTCCCTGCTCTGTGAGTGGAGGAAACAACAATGACAGTTCATGCATGCACTTGAGAAGCTTCCCCGCACGCACAACAACCAATATACTTTATTTTATCAAATTAAAGCGTAATAACAACAGATTTTTGTAAAAAGGAATCGTGTTCAAATAGTTAATTTTCGCTGTACACGAATCAAAACGTAACTTCCAATTTTTCAGGTTGAAAGGTTAATAACGTCTCTGATGAAACCTTTTTTTTGTTGAAGTAAATGAACTTTTCTTGTCGGTTGCCACCACACTTGACAGGGGTTATCGCGATCTTTTCGAGGATAAGGATAACCTTATCGAAACACTTGGCTTGCAAAAGAATCCATTAGAAAACGAAGCTACGTGCACTGAACCCTTTCACATAGGCCGAGTGGGAGACATTTCAACAGAATGTCAACTCAATCCATGCGAATCTAAAAAAAATGGTGCTCTCTTTTGGTTTCCCGTTGGCGGACGAACGAACCAACGTAAATATCAACAAACTTTGGTACTACTTTACTTTCTATAGAAAGCAACCTTATAAATATCCCAAAGATCCCATTACGAGAATGAAACTCTGGATCTCCAATATATCCTGTTCCGCTGGGCTCAAATTGCAGTTCTGAAATCAGAGAAAGAAAATGCCGGTGGAAAAAGGTATGTATTGCTGCTGTGATGTGACTTAGAATTACAGAGAGACAATTGGATCGATTTTTAGCTTCTACATACTAGGATGAAACAGGAAGATGATACTTTTTGACAGTTCATTGGTTACAAAATGACAAGACGCCATACTTTTTTTGCTAAAGAGAGGATGAAAATTGAAGAAAAAAAAATTGTAGCCGTCACTAACCGGATTTTTCCCCAGCGTTGGTTTGATTTGGTTTCATCGATGCTAAAAAAAATGCGATTTTTATCAGCAGCGTTCCTTTTCAATAGGAATCTCGTGCCTCAAACATATAACGAGAGTCTTGGTGTACGAATTGTTGGGAAAGGTAGAATATTTTCCGATATAGCAGAAATAACAACACTTGTAACAGCATGCACTGCTCAAGCAACGGATTCTTTTTTAGATAAAAATCAGTTCACTGATCAGAACAGTAGCGAGCAATGCCAATGGTACGAACTAAAATCGAATTCCTTTAGCTTCAATGCGAAGTCCTTTGTTCACTCGTCATCAACCATTGTTGATACTTTTTCGCTGAAGAATGTTGTAGTAGGCACTTAAAATATAATATATTGAGTTTTTGCCGTTTGCAACATTCACACTCCACCAATTCTTATGTAATGTGCTCCTTGATGATGATCATGAGTCAATATCACAATGAGTCCCCCCTTTTAAGATCTGATTCAGGATTCACAGCTATACATTCACTTTGACATTGACTATGTATCTCCTCTCTCGTCTTGGTTCATTTTTTCAGATTCATTCCACTTTGTTTGCTCTGCTGCTCCTCTTCTTCATGTGAAGGCGATGATGCGATACTGTTGTCCTTCAAAAATGCTAATGTGTGAAGTGAAGTTTATTCGAGAGGACTTGCAGCAGGTTGCAGCAGTTTTATTGCCAACCTTTCTGATTTGATGATTTGCCCACTACGAAAACTTTTAAAATGTTGCCTGCCATTCGCTAAGACCTCTCCTGATGATGATGACGATGATGATGAGTGTTCAAAGGATTAAAAATCCGGATAGTTACAGCTTGTGCATTGGATTCTCGTAAAAATGAAATGATGATCACAGTTCCCACAAAACGAGTCAACTCTGATGTTGCCTATAGTTTATTAGCATCGGAGATAGTAGACAGGAACAGAGAAAAGGCACTGCACTACTTCAACAAAGGCAATTCTCACATATTATATGCAAAGGAAAACCCAGAAAACCTTGTGGGTACTGCTCACACATACACAAGAAACCCAGGATGTTTTTGTGCTGCCCGATCTTGTGTGTAAAAACTGGATATTGATAAACAAGTTTTTCGATTTTACAAACAATGTCCCCAGTACTTGGGCACCCCACGCATGAGAAAATGGACAGGATTGCGTTAAACTATCAGCAATTTTTCTTCATTTCTCTGTCTTATCCTTTCATGCCGCTTGTTAACTTTTGACTTCAGCTGGTCGTGAGCATGTAAAATGCAGGTTGAAATTGAATATTATTAATCTTTATCACTTTTTGATTTTGTTTAATGCATCCTCCGCTCCTCCGTCGAGCATTCGTGTGAGGAAGGTAATGCTGATCTCACAGCAGAGCAGAGTCAAGACGATAACAAGAATGAGAGGAAAACAAAGCACTGTCGTCGTTTCATCTTCAAATCCATATACGAGGTTACTATCCCGATATGATGATGATAGAATGTTTGACAAGTGATGATGAGCTCGCTCCGTCTCCTACTCTCCTTCGAAGACAACTGACCGATTCAACAAACGTACCTCTTTTGCCGGCCGAGTAGTGTACATGGCAGAGTGCGGTAATGGTCAGTTAGTGCGTGTGTATGCAATTCACTCGTCACAACAAGAATTCTAACGCAACTTCTCACAGCGTTTATCATTGTGCACACAAACGCCTCTCTATTATTACGTGCGATTAAAGAATGTCCGACTTGTCTCTGAGGAGGCGAGCGAAATACACGAGACAATAAGGAAACCCCTCTGCCTACCTGTACGGTAGCCAGCTTACAAAATTATTTCCCTTAAAAAGCCTATTGCTATATTTCCCTGCTGAATTCAACGAAAACGCGTGTGAGCTCTTTCTTCGTTTCTCACTTTATTCACACTGCTGCTGCTCTTCCCCGACTCGTATTCGTTCAGTCAGTCAGTCGATCAGACGGAATAAGTGTGCATTGTATTGTAGAGGTGAGGAGAACTCACATGCATAAAACGAGAAAAAATTATTAGAAGATTCCTCTTTACCTTTCTTCAGTTTATTTCGATGAGGCATCATCATCCACACTGAATGCATGGTAAACGGCTATTTGAATAAAAGAACTTGTGTGTTGTTACAACCCTCCAATTCCATAGTCGAAAAAAACACTTTACCCTCTACCTCTCAGGTATTCTCTTCAAACAAGCCCTATCATCAGCCAGCACCAGCACAGTAGAACAACATAGTAGCAGAGAAGAGCCATTTACTGCAACAAAAACCTTTTTACCTGGGCTGGCACCGCATGGCTGAATGCTGGTGATATATAATATAATATGCCTTTGCCACATCTTTACTCTTCACCTCGGCTATAGTAGTGTGCATACCATCTAGAAAATGGTTTGTCTTGTGCATAATAAATTTTCAATGTGTGCATCACACGTATGAAAGGTTAGACCAGGGCTTGTGTTTAGCATATGTAAATAAAAATAATGTAGGTAATGTGTATGTTTGCAGAGAGAGAGAGAGAGAGAGAAATACGTGAGCCGTTTAAGAACTAAACTAATGCAATGCCGCTAACCCACCAGAAATATCAATCGCACGTTCGTTATCCACATTTTGTATGTTAATACCTATATATATTCTTTGGGATTCAATATAGGTAATGTAACAATGCTCTTAACTTGAGAGATGGTGGAGGAGGTGAGGTTACTTCAGCTACGTGAGCGAGCAATACGAAAAGAAGAATGCGTTTAACATCATGATGATGATTGTTATGTTTCTGCATACCAGGTTAACCTGGTACCTTTCCTAGCCCTGCTGCTCTTCTCTCAGATTAAAAGGTTCATCATCTCACTTTTCTCTGTGGAGACTCTAGCCATTCTCATAGTTCCTTTTCACTTAGTTCCATTTTGATTCTTGTCCATAGGACAGGAGAGCAGGAGGATGTGTTGAACCGAGCCAACATTGAGATTCATCTATTTTGTCAAATTTAAAATGCAGCTTCTTGTGAGTTGTGACTTCCATCCACCACAAGCCAAATTGTAAGATTTGTAAATTGGTGAGTATTTAAATGGCCATTTGTGGCTGCTTATTCTGTCCCTCGTTACTATTTCATTTGTCTCCTGGTTATCTTTTATGTATGGCGATTCACGTCGCAAGAGAATGCTGGCTGTATAGAATGGCCATGCATTTTTCCATCCCCCTCTTTGTCTAACTAATTTACCTTTTTCTACAACTGCTTTCTTCACTCACTTTTATTGCATTGTGGTTTAAAGAAAATGGTATTATGATAAAAGGAAAAACTGGTAGTTCCTCCTCTTGTTGGGATTCACTTTAACGTGTGCAACGTGCGGAGTGAATGCGACGCATACATGCAGGTGGATGGATAATGACTGAATCAAATATAGGTATATTGACATCATCTATCTGTAGCAGCCTTGTAAAAACTAGTTGCTATTTAGAGTTTCTCTCCACACTATACATCATCATCTCCGTCTGTATCCCAATATACACGGCAACATGGAGTAATGACACTTTATTGTTGACTAGCTGTCTAATTTACTTTTATTCGCACAACGTGGATTGTTGACTTAGATGTTGTTGGTGGTGGTAAATGGTAAATGGTAATGTCAGTGGCCCACTACATGCTCTGAATTTAAACAAGATAAAGCAAATTATTCAATTTCTCAAGAATCTCGTTACATTCCCCATTATTCAACGACCCACACACGACATGCGTACAAAGAGCAATTTGAAAAAACAAGGTGTAATGCGACTTTTTACAAGAAACGGAAGAAGATGGATGACACACCAACCAACCACACACTCACTCGTGTGGGGACTAATAACCCACACACGACATGCGTACAAAGAGCAATTTGAAAAAACAAGGTGTAATGCGACTTTTTACAAGAAACGGAAGAAGATGGATGACACACCAACCAACCACACACTCACTCGTGGGGACTACTACTCTTAATAGGTAGGTCCATATGAGCTGGCGCTCACGTACATTTGGCTATCAAAGAATAATGGAAATGGATACAAGAAGGAATGGAAAATTATGATTGCGATAAGCAAATTATTGCGGGTGTAATTTGTAGTACATAATCTTTTATGAGTAATACCCATGAATATAGCTATTTGCCCATGTGTGTGATTACACCTTTGCGAAAAGGTATTAAACTTACTACATAATGCAGACATTACAGCTTGTACGAATTTATGATTCATGCATGATGTACCTTCTTTTCAGGTTGAAAATGTTAGTATTTCGTATGCTAATTCTGCCTACGAAAGAGGAACATGGGATGTGGTGATAAACCCATAAAATGCTGAATATATGGTGTGCATATACGCAAACGCAATATATATGGTATGGCACACTCAAGTATTATGGATTTTATCAGTTAGTTAGTATCTCCTCAGCAATAATTGAAAATCCTTTCCCAGAAGAATTTTACACGGAATCCCTTCTCGCTTTATTGCAACACACAGGAGGAGAAAGAGCGGTTTGTGTAGTGAGTTGCTACATATTTGATGGACGCAAATCTCAGGTGGAAGTATAAAATTATGGGAGTATTGTGTAGGTGCTTTGGAGCCCAAAGTGTAATTCATTTTATGAGTTATTATTATTATATGAAGATTTATCACAGGTTTTACATTTCAAAAGATTTTAATTCGCGACTTTTCCTCAAACTTGGCACACAAAAATAACTCCTTCCACCTCCACGACAAGACACCTCATAATTCTTAATTAATGTAAAGTAACTCTGCAAAATAACATCCGACATCAACTGACGTCGGACGGAAGGACGACGGGTACATGCATTTGGCACGGAAAATGTATATTTTTGCATACCTAAGGAATTTCGCCATATTATATTGTTTTACGAAACTAACCATTCTCTAGGTAAACCTGGTTTTTCCTCAGGAATGTGGCTCCAAGACCGGCCATTTTACAAAAAGATTATTGTGGAATGTGAAACAATGGGTGCCTAAAGGTCTTTCCTCATCGTAAATGTGTGTCTATCTCGTTTTCCGTTTTCCCTTTCATTTTTCTTATCTACCTTGTCGTTCATTTCGTAAGTGTAAAATGCAAAATAAGCCCAACTTCTCATCGTCGTCAGTGTGCTTTCTGGGATAAATGAATTCAAAATTGAAAACGTGTTGCAGCCGGATTGTAAGGGATGATGACTGATAATAACAAAGTAGGTACACAGTTAATGCGTTATTTTTAAAAAATATCATTATCTAATCACAAAACTACTGCCTTCCGATGACATTTTACGAGTCAAAATGAAACATGCTGTGTATGATATCTATATGAGCCTGCAGGAGGATGGATTTACCACGTTAGCATTTTTTTCCCAGATCCATTTTAACTTACCGTTTGAGTGTACTTGTTTAATGTTTTAGTTATCTGATTTTACTCACACAATATTATGTTAAACATTACGTTTTCCTTGTCCGCCAACCCAATTCCTACACTATACTCACCAGTTCAATGGACTTGTTCTTTGTCATCTGTAACGTTTGTGATTTGTTTGAAATACACATTTTGGTACTAAACTGTCAATTTGGTTAAATGTGTAAATTATGGATTTCATTGTCTTTCGATTTGTGACTTGTATTGGCTTCTTAATCAAGTTCAAGAAGAGTGAAGAGATCAATGTAGGCGGTTCTACATCTCTGCACCCAAAAAAGCGGTGGAGGTAGATATGTCAAAAATTTGTGTCCGACGGATATCCATTTTTTGGCATGCAGCATAGTACATGAATATTATGAACAAGACTATGAGCACAATGTTTTGTCCATTGTTGTTAAATTTTCTCCTAGTGAGGTACCGGCATATCTAGCAAAATTTTAAAATACAGCGACATCAATGTTATATTGCTGTATGATAAATGATTATGCAAGGGACGTGGAGGTAATGGTTAAAATAAATTGATGCTCGTTTACAACTTTGCAAGTTTACAAAAATTGCATTACTCGAATAAAAGGAGAATGATGAATAGCCGTAGTTAGTTGTACTAGTGCACTCCTCCAAGAACCCATTATGTAAAGAACTTGATGACGAGCTAATATTATTGCAACAATTTAAGGAAAAGTACATCAAAAAATTGTCTGTCATTTTTAACTGCGTAGCTACATAATTAGATAGTTTGGAGTATTCTTTTTTACTGGGGTACCTAGTACCTGTTCTATTAGCTACCATCATTATACTGATGGTCTACATGTAAGCTCAGGTACAGGAGGAGGAGGGACCTCCTTTACTGTACTCCACTTCATTTTGAAAGTTTGTCAGAGAGTCAAAGGTTCCTCTTGTCGTGGTCGTGATCACACATTACATTTGCACGACATTGTTATCAGCAGCAACAATACTACTCAGCTCTCATAACTATTATTACTGGTACGGGAAGTAAAATATTGCTTTACTGCTGCTGCAGAGGAGAATTCTATTAAGGGGTCGGACGGAATATGGATGACGTCGACAATGCACCGGCTTTTGAGAAAATGTCAGTGCAGTGCTCGTATAACTAGTAGGAAACAAAGTGTATACCAACTCATCTGAGAAACTTTAGCTTTGTCTGCTTTGTAAACAATACTACTCAGCTCTCATAACTATTATTACTGGTACGGGAAGTAAAATATTGCTTTACTGCTGCTGCAGAGGAGAATTCTATGAAGGGGTCGGACGGAATATGGATGACGTCGACAATGCACCGGCTTTTGAGAAAATGTAAGTGCAGTGCTCGTATAACTACATAGTAGGAAACAAAGTGTATACCAACTCATCTGAGAAACTTTAGCTTTGTCTGCTTTGTTATGCTAAGCATTGGGATGCATAGGGAAAACTCATCATCACCACCACCACTTCTGTTACAGGAGTGCAGGTCAGGTACTTTTTGATAATATCACTTGCTATGGACAATAGAGATCCAGCTCTGCTCTAGGTAAGAAGGTAAGCCCCAGCACAAAATACACTTTTAATGGATTTTCATGTGAAACCTGAAATGTTAAGAGGTGATGGAAATCCTACAAGTATCTAAATCCCACCGTATATGGGACATTTAGCATGTTGCAAGTGAAATCAAAATAAATTTCAAGGTAAATTTCTTGCCCCAGTTAGAATGGCGGATGTTTGTTTATTTTATACAAATGGACTTTTGAAATCGGCAAGTTTAACACTTATAATTATCGGGATCTTTTAAGAAGTCTTAAATCATTTCATTCATGATTGCTCACATTCGAATAACAAACACACATGAAAACTTACAATTATTGGTTCAGATGAATCCACTATACGGTATTGTTCGTAAGTGACATGAAACTGACTCGTGTAATAAAAGACATAACAAAGCAACAATATCCAGGCAAACATCCCGTGTTTAGAGATTCTATCCAAAAGTCAAGCAAGGGATCGTGTACGTACGTACCCTACGTAGATACCTACCTTCTTTCTATTTAATGCTTGATCATGCAACTACACGCCCAAGTAAGAATCCAATATCAGACAACCCCTCTGTTCCCTTTAAATTTCACATTCCACTGGGGTTTGCCAGCACAAAAGAAAGTTGACTTTTCAATAATATATACGCATACATATTACATATACATAGGAGTATACATACCTACAAACCCTAACCGTAAACTCTTTTGTGGATGTGCAATAATATGGTTGGAGTCAATGGTGAGAACGAGAACTGGAATAAACCTCTTTTTGTTACATCTTTAGTTTACGCTGTGGAGAAATGGTAGAAATGCACGTACACAACAGTAAGTCATCATATCATACTACTTAACTTATGATACTTTCCATTTCAGATTTACCTTGCGTGTAACTTCCTATTTATCTTAATGCAGGAAATATATATGTATATAAGAAATTTTAATGTCGGAAAAGGTTGGGCCGATGTCTGTCGTCATTTTTTACAACAACTCATCAAATTTACACATTTCTATTTCTTTTAGCACAAAGTCTGAAGTTCCTGGTCTGGAGGGAATAGTACAAAGGAAGAGGTACGAGTTGTGTTGTTGTGTCTGACTCCATGATGATGCATTTCGCCTTTGGCAGGTTAGGTTAGGAAAAGGAAACAGGCGATGAGGGAGACTACGTGATGTGATAACCTGATAAGCCATAATACACTTTACCATTGTTAGTAGCATCATTCCTATGTAAATGGATAAGGTAAGGGTGTATAATATGTTGGGCAATACAGAAATTAGAAAATCTCCATACAAAGTTCTATGAAAAATTTGCATTTAAGTAGCGTCTCCACGCACCACCAGTTTGTGCTTGGAGAACTTTTTTAATTTTCTTCAACTAGTTTAACACTATGAATATAATGATCCAACGTCTAACCATATTTATAAATGGAATGGAGGTTTTTAACTGACAATCCAACACATTAGCATAACCCATAACCATGATACGGATGGACGCAGATTATCGAGGCTGGTGTATTCCTATTTTGCAAAACAATCGAATACTATCATGTTTTGACAGATGGAGCAAATAAATTCGTTGTTTTTATTTGCATCAACAATGGCATTAACAACTGAGCGAATTATCCCATTTCCAAGCGCCTACGCTATCTGCTCAGTTAAATGGGGTAAGTTAATACTTAAAAATTGACTCATTTGGTAAATGTCTCACTACACATCACAACTTTTGGCGTTTGCAATGACGTCAAAAACCATTCCGTTTTTGGTTTCTGACGAGACAAACTTGATCGTGAAAAATATGGGTAAGTAGTATGTAGTAGTGCATAGCAAACGATAACTAGAATGCACAAAACCTTTCGAAATTATTTGGATTCCGCAATGCGGCCGAGGTTTATGTTTTGTGTTGTAGACATGTAATAAGCAGGCGCTACATTCTCGAAACAGTGTGCAACCATTCAATTCCTTACATTTTTGTTCACAAAGTAAGATCCTGAAAGTAAAAATGCAAGTAAACCCCAAACTCGTCCATTTCCAAATATGTCATCATCATCATCATCGTCATCAGGTAGACGTAATAGGTAACACATACATCCGTGTTAATGGTTCACCATTTATAACTCTTTGTTCGCTTTCGTGCATAATGCCATAGATAAATAGGGTGTTCTCTGTATTTCGCTGTCGTGCCTTACTCACTGATTCTTTTTCACAAAAGCTTTCTTCACAGAGTGTCCACTCATTCATTCTCTCCAGCTCAAAGCCCAGCTAGGCCATAGTATGCCTCTATGCGAGTTCTCTAATACCAATTCTCCTCTTCAGTCAGTCTCCTCTTTTATTGCATGCGTGAATTCTCAGGTGTAGTTGGGTATATGCACGAAAGGAGCCTGGCTATGGACTTCACCAACACGAGCCACAAAAACCGCAAAAACATTTAACACTTTTCATCTCGAAAGCATCCCATTTTAAACTGCTCCTGCAGTTATTTTCAATTTCATCATGGCTGATGGCTACATATTATATTAGGTATCACGAGACTCGCCGTGCGTGCCTATATGAAAAGACATTTTGCTACCGTATCACTGCTTACTCACCTAGATTTCATCCAAGCAGAAGTTTTTATTCAACCCTTCATTCAAAAACGTCTAAACTCTATCAAATGCGATTTCAAGCACTCTGACAAATTCTCAAATTCTTCTCTTTCTCATAGTCCCCCTTTATGCAAAGTTCATTCTTTTATTTATTTTTCTTCCTTTCATTCACAACAAAACACCAAAAATCTGACAAAGTGCTCTGAGCATGTATCTCTCTCTCTCTCTCTCTCTAGTTGAAGATGTATAGGACGACGGTGAATCATTCAGCAGAAGAGGTAGCATTAGGAATATCTCAGATATCAGCATCTTCGTAGTAACACTATATAGCTCTCTTCTTAAGAATACTTAAACTGAAAAGAAAATGAGTTTTATTTTTATTCTGTTCTGCCGTAAAAGGGAAAACTACTTTACAAATTATTGTCCCCTTTCAATACGTACGATTCCGTTGGCCTGTGCATAATTCCCTTTTATCATTTCCTCTTGTTCAGGAAAGAACAGTGTTTTTGTGTAGAGACTAAACAGTGGATACGGTCTGTATCGAAGAAAAGGTTTCACACTTCTTATACAATACGTTAACTACTATTACAAGTGGTGTGGTATGTAGATGTGCAAGCTTTTACAGACACTTTTCACTTGTAATCTGAATGTGTACTAAATTTATTACTTCTTCTTCTGTAAAAATATATTCCCTTTCAACTGTTGTTGAACGGGCTACTACACATAACACTTGTAAAGATCTGATCTGATCTACATCTGCAAAGCGTGATCTCTTCAAAAAAAATGCGAATATTAGTCTGTGCAGAATTTAACTGCTGACAAAACTGGTCACTCTTTCAAGTGTTCAAGTTGATAAAAATATCGGATACGAGACGAGAAATGTACAAGGAAAAGGTATGTGTGTTGTGATGCGAGTGAGAGCCTATGAATAGCCATTTTACCAAGTTGCTATTATTATTGGTATGACACAATATAAATTTGTACTCTTTACCTTTCGATTCTCGCACTAAAGGTCATCTGTCGAAGTGCACAATTATCTTTATCTCTCTCTCTCTCGTAAATTGCCGATTGTTTGAAGAGTTGCTATAAAGCTGAGGGAAAATGAATGAAATGATCTGCTCCGTCATTGTTGTCAGCTGCAAGGGAAGGTTTGGCATTTGCATGGCAAATCTGAAGAATTATTGACTGTTCAAGGAGATTCCTTTTAGGAATAGCTGCCAGCTGCTGAGAGTTATAATAGGATGGACCGAGGAAGGGAAAGTAAAAAATGTGTTTGTAAACTGCTCTTCTTGCTTCGAACGACGCTTTTTTTCCATTTCGAGTGTACTGCTATATGGTATAGATATGTTTGTGAAGTGGAAAGAATTTTACCGAATAGGACATTTTTGTTGTAGTCTTCAATTGCGATGCCCATTGTCGTGTTTACTATTTGCAGTGATGCACATCCTAACTTTTATGCAGCTTAAGATCACTCCAATGATATGGTAGCACAATGAAGTTTGACGCTAATAACTGACAATATCGGGATTGTAATGTGATAAGCTCACATCACATCTATTCAATATATTTGCTAGTATATCTTTGAGTAGCCATCGGAAAAAGCTGATGTATTTGGCAGAATTATTGACATATGGAGGATATTTATTAGCTCATTTTTTAATCTGTGACATTTTAATGAATTTAAATTTCTATTGTTTCGTGTTCGAACTTTTTAAGGAACTGCAAAAAGGAGCAAGTTATGCCCAGTGGCGACATATGAGAATCAGTTATCTGATCCGTTTGCTGTCAACGCTAACGAGATGTACTTACAATTAGTAGCTTTTCAGCGGCTGAGGCAGACAAATGAGAAAGTTTTCGGCAACGTTAGAGAGAGAAGTCGAGGGCTGGACGTCGGAGGGTGATGTAGAGAGGGGCAAGCGCAAGCATCTGAAAATGTGAGATGGGAAGATAAGTTTCTGTCCTCTCTGTCACAAACCAGTTCGCCTGCTTGTGACTCTAGCTAGCCTCCTGCTTTGATAATTCAATATTGTGACGGAGGCAACTGCCATATTGCACCCGGTCTGGTGCTTTCCTGCAAGACTACTTGCTGCATCTAATAAAATCTCTTGCCCATTTTCATACTCATGGTCAGTCGGAAGTCCTAATTGGGAAGAAAGTGTGATCTATTCTTCGCCTTTGAGAACTGCGTCCTTCCAACTTTTTCAACTTGATTGTTCGCGTGTGCTTTCTTGTTATCAGATCCAAAATCTTTGTGTAGTCAGAACGTATTTTCCAGTTCAGGGCATTGAGATAGGTTTGTGTAAGCCAAGTATTCATGTTGTGCAGAAATGTTCTTGGATTTCTGTTCAAACGTCAGATCTCAAAGCAGTGTTAGGTCTAGTATCCGCCGGCTCGCTTTTGTCTCGCTTGCCACTACCGCTTTTGATAACCCAAAAAATGAGCAGGATATTGCGGTAAAAATTTTTAATACACAATTGTTACCCAACACCAGTTCCGGACCTGCTCTGACCATTCGGTCACAATGTACATGAATTAAGCGGATTATGGTTGTTGACATGCATGTGGTACATTATGATTTTAAAATTGGTAATGGTATGGTCATCCGATTACAGAGATGCAAGAAAGTGCACAACATTGAAAACAATCAAAGCCTTTCCTATATATTACAAAAGCCGATCAACTGATCCGATTGTAGGACAGGCCAACGATTCGTATCCTTGTCTGCAAGAGCTGTCAATCATAATTATTTCATATTATATTTTGAATCAAGAAAATAGTTAAGTATTTTTATAAGAACATGTTTGTCGTCTCTCTCGTATACATTAAGGTGTTCGAGATGAATGGATCTCCCTGTGTAGCCTTTTTTTCTAAATCTAATAGCTGGCAAAATTTTGATATAGATTGAATACAAGTCGACTAGCAGTTGTTATTATATAATGAAGTCGTGAGTCGTGATCAGTTATGACATCCACAACGCATCAATGAGTAGCATGACAGGACAACCACAGCAAGGAAGTTAAAAACTTTCCAAGAAAAACACCACCCAAAAGAAGAAAACGAGGTTAGCGGTGCTAGCAGTCAGAGTCAGATTGAAGGCCGTAGTAATCTATAATAAAACAACTAACTGGACATCTACCGGCATTCGTAATTACATAAAAATGTAAATCATGCTTACCACTTGCGGAAATGCAATTTCACAACAATGCCGAATAAACCTGCGAGCATCACCATTAATATTCCGCAGAAAAGTCATCTTCTTCTCTGCATATGGTGTCACAAACGCAGTAGTAGGTAGCACGACGTCACACCGTCCAAATTAAGTCATCATTACTACTACTACAATAAGCTACTTACAAAGTATTTTTTACCCATTATGCATCGACAGAAAATAAATTAATGGGGCCTTATTAACGGTATCCATCCATTCATCGAAGGATTTCTAAGCCAAAAGGATACGGTTCAATCGACAAGTTCGACACTTTTACAATGTCTACTGCTACCCTACTTCGTAGACAGTTGCTGCTCCGAATTAAAATCACAAATGCAAGCCTTACAAATACGATGTATCAAGTATCAATTCAAGGAGGAACTTAATTTATTTGCTTATGCAAAATGAAAAATGTACATAAAAATTATTTTTAAATATATTACTTAGCAGTACTTGCAAGTTACTTATTGCCTGTGTTAGAAATTGTTATGCGATCATTGCACTCATTAAGTTTTCCAATGCTACCCACTGAGACCTCATACTGGGAAACACATAATTTGCTAAAAAAAATCCGTTCCAATCCCTTCTACAATGCAATAATGCAAAACATTATTGAAACCATCACTGTCCAAAAAGTTCCTTTCAATTCAACGCCTTCACTTCATCAGCAAAATAAACGTAACTTTTGTTGTGGGATTTACGGTTACAAAAAGAAAGGTACTGACATGGGCAAACCCATCCAAGTCAAAGCTACGTGAAATTCTGTGCATTTGGCCACATCATAAACACCACGAGATCGTGCGTCGTGATCCACACATGACCTAATATGCAGCATGCACATGGTAATTGGAAACTAGTAAAAAAGCAATAATCGGAATTGAATAATATGCGGTAAAATGCAGGAGTCATGAGAAGCCCTTCTAAATGTCATTTCATTGTAGTATAATACCCACAAGTGCATATTTAAAAAGTTGCGTAATGGTGAACTTTTTGTGGTGCCTCCTTTGTACTTTCAACAGAGAATCAACGCCTAAATACTTAATTTTCCACAAATGCCATATTGATAAAGTCTGACGGACGGGTTGACCCTCGTCATTACTCATTTTCACTGTATTCCCGCATAATAGCCTTTTCAAGTCGTGATTTTTAACCCTGTCAGTTTCTCATCCGTCTTCAACTCGGATTTTGCAGCTAGTGTACACACAAGAGATTTGATGATACGATACAGTGACACAATGGATGAATGCGCTTGTCAACTTTTACTCTCCATCATGCTTCATACTCACTTTTATCTCTTCAACTTCCATATTAATTTAATTACCTGTTGGTTTAACACGGTATTCTACATTCTAAATGTAACCTCTGGGTTGATTTTTGGGAAGTTAAGTTCGCATTTGGTAATAAGTCCTTGTATTTACTTTGTAAAATAGTCATTACCAGTTGGAGTTGGACAGAGATTATTAATGACATGCACAATAATTTGCGCAAAAGTCCTCAATCTACTTTTAAGTGGCATTCATCCAAGCTGCTCATTTCTCAGCTATTGCTGGCTCCTGGCTCTCAAGAGTTCATCCTCCTAAAATCTTTTGCGCTCTCGCTGTCACTGTCACAGAAAAAATCCCCTTCAGTGAAAATTGCGCAATAATATAATCACTTGTGATGGAAATTTCTGTGTTGTATAATGACTGGCTTTATGCAAAATACTGGCTGATGACTGGCAGAAACGATAGTTTTTATAATCTCTGCATTCAATAGTTGTTTGAGTAACAATCAGTGGGAAAGTGAGAAATCGGCGGTTTACCAATTAAGACACACTCTTTAATACTTTAATGAAGACAAAAAACTCATCCTAAGAGAATTTCTCAGACGCCCGCTGCGATCGTATATCATATATGTTTATGCTTTGTTCAAATGTAATTTGTTGCAGGTGCAAGTTCTGGAATGCTAGAACAAACACACATTCCCAATTATCTCTCAATAATTATTTCATACCTACTGTCTACTATAGCAGTCTAGTGTACCATACCGTTTGTAATTAAGGACGATTTCATCGAGATACAGAACTTATTCAACACAACAGATTCCCCAGTGAGCTAATCATAATCACCAATCATCCAACAAAATACTGCAACTGCAACATATAATGTGTGTATTAGCAACATCATTATTGTTTGACTTGATTCCGCACTGACGCCGCTAGAAGAGAAACCATTGAAATGAAAATGAATATAATGATTTTATAATTTAAATGTATTCATTTCCTAATTAATATAAAATAAACACACGCATACTTTTGCATACATTCCTTTCAATCCTGTAACTTGCATTGCAATTAGTACCCCTTTGATTATATCACAGATTAAATACATTTTTCACATGAACACTACAGCCATTGCTGCTATGCTCTAGGATTTGTACGTATTGTTACGCTGTTATTGCATCATCATTCATCAAACTAAGCCATAAAGAAAGTATTGCTTGGATTCAAACTTATTTTAGTGGTACAAATAGAGCAAATCACCTACCGGAGCTGGTTGTAACACGAGGTGTTATTTGTAGTTGTAACTCGCATTTTCAAGACACACTTTACATGAACTTATGTGACAATGCCAGCAAATGCTGAAGTCGAATTCGCAGCATAAAGCAAATCCAGAAACCGTTAGTCCTTGAACTATACATTTTTTGGTAGCAACTTTCAGCATTGTTTTTTGATAAGGATGTCTCTCCTAATCTTATTGATAATCCAAACAATTCAACCAACTTTGTATTAAAATCCGTTGGCACTTTGTAGATCTCCTACACCTCCACCCAAATCAGTAAAGGCTTATACCCCAAACTTAACTTGCTGCATTCTTGTGTTTGCCGTTACACCAGTACGGATTACTCCAACACCGAGCAAATATATACGACGTTCTACCAACATGCATACAACTTTTTTTTTAGGTATGCAAGTAATCAGCGTTTTGTAATGATTTCCCTCCCATGTCGCACTAGACAAACTACAGTGGTACGGCATCAATCAAATAATAAAATCTATTAGAGTGGTGTAATAAAAGCTAGCATAAACTCATATATGATTATAACAATAGGTGCTGGTGTGAATAAGCAAGTAAAAGTTGCAACAGATTATTATTAATTCAGCTGTTTTCTTTTATGATTTTACTTTAGCAAAAACTCTATATGTAATCGCAATCACTAAGGATTAAGCTCGCATATAAAGCTTGTTATTTGCTATTAGATGGGCACTCAAATGCGCTGCAACAAGTAGCCGTTCTTTTTATAACGTAACGTAACGTGTTTGGTTAGATTTCATCTGCATTCGCCTTGCACATATGCCACACGAGGATACGAAAAGGTTATTCGTTTTATTTTTCAGTAAACAGTAAACTAAGGCCCTTTTGTATAATACTAATGTAATTACTTTTTCCCTATATGAGCGTAGTTTTGTAGTGAACACTAGCGAGTAGCGAGCGAGTGTGTCTGTCATTTAAGCAGGTGGATGTAACATCTTTTATCTTGCACATTTTTGTCTGCTTGTCTACAACACTGATAGTTTTTGTGTACGTAAAGAAATCCTCAATAATTAAAATTCAAATAAGTTAATAGGGAGATGAGCAAGCTTTCCAAAATTGTACCTAAAATAAAAATCAGATAATGAATATATTACTATGATGCTGTTGCGTTGAATGAATAATCTACGGGACAGATGCATCCTCATCATCATGTCATGTGTGATATTTTTTGCTATAACAAAACGTAATATAGATGCCTTTGTACTTGTATACATACTTAAAGGTAAAGTTGAATGAAGAATGTCTTGCCGAATCAATAGATTGCTGCCTAAAGTCACACCATATACCGGCGAGACTCATCAGACCAGACGACTCATTAGTGCATATATGAGCACTGAGCACGTACACTTCGATATTATTTATTTCCTAAATGATTCAAATCAAGATTCTTAGATTTTCCACATGTAATTTAGTAATTTAGTGATGGCATTATTGCTCATTGATAAGATTAGTGGCTACTACTATGCGGTAACATGATAAGCATGATAAGAGCTACGGTTGATGCATTGTATGAACGTATGTTACGTAAAATGTGATTCCATAAATAATGAGAATAAAGGTATTTTGTATTCCAAGCAAATGTTTACGAAATAATCTAATGAAACGTATGAATTATATTATGGCTCTACTTAAACCACGGAAAGCACAAATTACATATGTATATTTCAATTTACATTATGACCACGACAAAAACGCTAGGGGTTTAGGTTTTAGAAAACTGCACAATAGTGTAAGCAGACAACTTGAAAACGACGCAAGCGATCTAAACAATAAACTTTGAAATAATAGGATTTGAACTTACATTTTATGTACATATTCTATTCTACTCTTTTTGGAGTTTTTGTTTCTGAGCGATAATTAGCTTCCACGTAAATGATTACTTGTCGAAAACTTGAATGCAGCATGTATTTGAATTTTGTTGTTGCTGAAGACGGGAAGTTTTTCGTAGTAATTCATAACACAATAATTATGAAATGTCTTTTCTTGTCTTTCGATTCCAATTTGAAGTACAAATTAAAGCATGTAGCCGTGGTATACTCTGAGATTTATTTCTGGATGAGTGCAAAGAAATACAGTAAAAACGGTTGAAGTCTCAAGTGTGTGTAGCTGCTTGAGCTGTTGCTGTGATCCAGCTTCACAAATTCACAATTTTAGGGAGATATGTATACATAAGGTGTGCATATTAGTGAAAGATGAATACCTATTTATATCTGTATCCCACACGGAAAGTGCAATGGAAATGGATGGAGGCATATACCACAAACTGATGCTGATGGGCTTCAAAATATGAAATTGCTCACACCTTGACGTGCAAACCGTTTAATATGCTTAAATTAATTAGTAGTACGAATGTGTATGCATTACTGTACGATCGTGTACACATTAAGCTTTACTTGTACCTATTATGCTCAGCAAACAACTATTTTTTAAATGATTTTTTAATGAATCCATATACCACGTGAGAAGTTTGCTTCTCAAATATATCTATATAGAGATACATACTACAGTTGCTTGTTAAAATAGTTATAGTCACAGCATCCCGAATTTATTGTGCACAGAACTGGAATTGGCTTTCCAGTTGACTTGGAACTTGCTACTGTGAGCGGAAAATATTATGATAATTTGTAAAATGAAGTGTTTCACAATTCTTCAAAATGACTTCGAAAAGTGGTCGTCTTCATACTATCAAGGTAAGGTGCACATTCTTCAAATAAATACGCGAACGTACTACCAGGAGCGACCAAAACCGGATTGTGCACGCATGTTTATTTATAATTTATAAAATATTCGAATATTAACTAGGTATCCCTCAACAGAAGTGCTTACCCCATACAGGTGTTTGGTTATCAATGCTATCATTATCGTATAGAAACCTGACAATGAGATCCTTTCTCTCAAACACATATACCTACTCATCTCATTTACAGTAATATCAAAATGGAGTATTGGAAATTGGAACACAAAAACCCCCTGTAAGTTTGATCATTATTGTGCTTAGTAGTCGTTAGTGCACCGCACCGCTGCAATAATGTGTTGCGGTGGGAGTGGGGTACTCGTTTCATTCATGAAAAGAATTTTTACTTTTATAAAGATTTTTTTAAACCGGCCAACTACTGGTTATCTCATTCATTCATGAGAAATTAATGTATGTCAATAAAAATTGGAAGCATAAGAAATAAAACCCAAAAGGTAACAACAACAAACTGTTTTCACACAGTTTAGGGTTCTCACGTCTCACAATGCTCTAGTGTGCCCTTAAATTGTTAAGAAGCCTATGATGACATTCCCTTTATACTCTGATTACAAGTGCATTATCGTTTCGGGGTATGGCAATTTAATCATAATTTAAATACCGAAACGAAACTTGTTGAGTTACTTTTAATCCCATCCTATCGTCAGCCTGAGCCTGCTTCGCGGTGCGGTTCAGAAAAGTGTTTTGCATTTACAATTTACACCATGTTAACTTGTGAACTAACAAACAGCATTTTAGTTATCTGGTGTAGAAAAGAAATGAGGATGGTTTGTTTTCTCGCGAAGCTTCAGATCAGGTTTCATTTTTTTGGTTTTGTCTCTCTCCCTCCCTGGCCTTCATGCATGACTTACTGGCCTGCACTGGTCTTGTTTTCAAACCAAGCTATTTGTACTTTTATAATATGCTAACAGAACGAATAGATTTCAAATTAGCTCTTTTTATCGAATTACCAAAGACAGGTTGTACTTTTTGACCGCAACCTTGTTCTGATCTCATTTTAAACTGGTACTAGTGAGATTATCAAATGTTTGAAATCGATGTGTTGAGCTTTTTTTTTATGGATTTGCAAGTATGTATCTCTGAATCCGTGGTCCATCTTCAAGGTCATCGAAGCTGTATGGCTATCAACGGCAGTGGTGAACAGAACACTCAATCCTCTGGAAAGTATCCGACAATAACGCATTACATGCTACGAAATGGGTAAAGAAGCTACTTAAATACTAATTGACTGGTTTCTCCCTTGCATGATAATTTCTGCCAAATAATTTTGCAGTTTTCGTGTAATTATGTTAAATGGTATCATTTTATGTCTCACATCACATCAGCTAGCTTCACATAGTAGATAACTATAATAGCAATGGGAAAACGGATCTCTACAAAATTGAGCCTTCACAGTTCACAAAATCCTACACAATAATAAATTGTCAGTATTCTGTATGGACATTTTCGTCATCAACGTAAATTCATTTTCATTAAATGATGATAATGCAAAAATCGTATAAAAAGTGCAACTTTGAACATCTTGCTTTCTCAAACCATGAGTCAAACCAGGTGTCTCTAACTAAAATGTTATATTACATGTAAATATGTATATATGTATCTGTATTCTGTATATGTATTATATTATTGTATCTCGTAACTCTTCGGCACTGTAATGTATAAAGCGTATAACCAGTTGTATGCAACGCAGTTTTTTTTACTGTCGACGACGACACGTTTATTGCCGATTTTTTTGTGGCATGCATTGTGAAAATCTCTGGAACATCAATTAGAAAATCTGTACTAAAAATTGGAGAATTGCATGAGCGAATGCTACTTAAAATGAAAATTCACTTGCCCATTTACTACCATATAATACTTGCCATATTCAATGCCCATGACAAAGGTCCATTGGGTATATAGCAAAGTTGTGTGGTTGTTGAAAGCAATTAATCATGTTTCTTCACCTCTTCCAGCGACAGATCGTTTTCCATGTAAAATGAAAATGAGCATGAAAGACATTTTGGTAGATTTTCATAGTGGAGCTTCGACTGAAGTCGAAGGACTGGAGCTTCATTTCATGTTTAAGACGCAATGGATGTAAGTAATTTAAACGATGTACTTGTACTTGCTATACTTGTACTAATATTCAGTCAGTAAAATTGAGCAATTGAATGTAACATATATTAGCGCAATTAAATACACATTCATTTATGAATACTGCGATGGGAATTGTTGCATTAGAAGAATGAGCCTAATTATAACTATCGATTATATCGACTCTCTGTTTTGTGTATTTTTTATTTTATTTCCATTTATACTTTCAAATTTTGTTGCGCTCGTTCCTTTGGCAGGCTTGATTCAAATGCCTGAATTTGCTCCAGAACTTCGTAAGCCCGCTTTAGATACACTTGTTTAGGATGTTTTAAAATTGTCAGTTCAGGTATTTCGAAGGGCGTTGGTCTCGGAGCTATTTGGCGATGCCCTGCGTCATCGAAAAGCGTTGTTACTTGAGGCAAATCATCATACCATAGACCTTCCTGAAGCTGACCGGTTGCTAAATGATAAAATCGTCCTAAACCACATTTGGTATCTCGCATGAAAATTCCTTCGTAATAACACCCGCGATTAACTAATCGGCCGATTCCGTGCCTCTGGTCTTTGTTCCATTCCCCTAATTAGTGCGAGTAAACGTTTCTTATGCTTTGATATGCAGACCAATACCAATATCAAATCAATCATGTTGTTGCTTTTTAAATATGTACACGGATACGGATTACGGGTTCACCTGTATAAATACTTCCATCTTGATAATACATTATTCCAATTCCATGCCTCATCCCATTTTTGAAATCTCCTTTATAAAGCCCACCATCTGGAAAACTTTTCATACCATTTCCGGACATTTTATCGTCTTTCCAAGTTCCGCTATATATTTGTAGTCTCTTTTTCGTGGCATCGCAATCAAAACTTAGAAAACCATATCCATCTCGCTTGTCGTTCTCCCAATCTCTATAAAAAGCACCATTGTTCACGACTTGTCACGTTCAGGAATAACTCTACGTGCGTTCGTTACTAACTACTAACGTCATACATACCCCTCATAATATGTGCGAAAACCGTTTGCATCTTCGTAGGACTGAAATCCTTTCCCACTTTTGACATTATTACGGTACCATCCTGTGTACTTCTGCTTATTGGACGATCCGAAAACAGCCCCCCGATAACCCTCTCTGTTTTTACGTTCTTCCCACGCTTTCCATTGACGAGGTTTTTCTTTTTGTGGCTTTAAGAAAGGCATTGCGATACGAAAGAAATGTAAAACAAATTAATTTTGAAAGTCGATCCGTTCGGATCTGTGATTTCTTCAGGCGGATTGCATTGGATTAATGAAAAATAAAAAAAGTAAAATTTTGCAAGGATTGCAGAGTATGCCGCTAATGAAGTAGTCGCTGGTAGCAGTTCATCATAACTAACCTAACTAGACTATGAAGGTGGGTAGATGAGCAAATAGATAAATTAATTTTCTCCATCATGCATCAGTCTCTCCCAGTAACTAAATAATACATGGGCTGGACTGGAAGCACCAGTCAATAGACAAATCAGTCTGATCTGATGACATACGTTTACGGTGTCGTTACTTTAAAACAAATTCAAATAAAGTGAAAGCACTTTCTTAATCGTATTGTTCAACGCTAGATCACCGAATGATTTGTAGCAATTTGATTTTCTCTCTGTAAAATTGGAGAGGATGTGTTGATTTAAAGTTATAATTAGTGGAATGACATAGAAAATAAAGATATATTATAGCAGACGTATAATTGATTTTAATATTACGTAAATTACAAGAAGCATATATATAATTTTTAAAATATACAAACCTAATTGCATCATGTATGGGATGGGACCGACAAATACCCGACCATAATAAATATTTTATTACAGAAACATATAATAAGAACAGTTAAATTATTAATTATCATGCGTGACAATCGAAAGAAAGTAATAAGCCAATCGAATTATTTATCATATTGTACACAATATATATGTTATTGACTAGTTTCGAAGTAAGTTTAGTGATTCATGATTTAAAAGATTTGTAATGTAATTATAATTCACCACAGCAAATTGATGCATCCTTCTTTAGAAGCACGCACCAACACAAACCCAACAAAAGTAGTAACGTAAAAAAATAAGGTAATTATACGATGAGAATAGAATTGTAGAATAAGTTTAAACAGCTTTTTAATTAATTAATTAATTAATAAAAGACTAAACGCTTGGTTTAGCATTTGCAAGTATATGTGGAGATCTCGAATAATATTGCGTCCAATATTTGCCCTATGTTAATTGTAATATAATAAAGACATCTGCTAATCACTGTCGCCGGATCCTGTCGAAGATTCGAAGAGGGGCGTGGACTGGTTTGGGTCAACATTCGAAATTCTGGGTCCTACCCTATTGCTGTACTCTCTTTTCCATTTTGTTTTGCATTCCAATAAAAACTTTATAAAATTCTGAGATTCGTTAGCTGCTTTAACTATCCCACAGGCATCCTCAAAAACAGGATATACGCTCCGAACTGAAAACAATGGTATTAATAATAATTAAGAAAGCATTGTTAGTAAAATAAGCCTGTAGGTTAGCGTATTGTAATTTGTAATTGAGTGACAATTTACATTATGATAACTACGCTTACGTAATTCGAAATAGGTACAGCTTACCTAGAAACTTTCGCTTTACTGGATCCATAAAGTCCATTCTTATATTAAAAATTTCGTTTGCACAACTAGGATCAGGATGTACATGTTTTAACTGGACGAGAACCTCATTCTCTCCAATATCTTTCAATTCATCTGACTCATCTATTGACGGTACTACAAACTGGATTCCATGATTCTCAAACCATTGGTCGAGTTGTTTATTCCGCCTTTCCAGTATATTGATGCCTTCCACCAATCGTCCTATTCAAACTCAAACCATTTCAGAACACAACTCAATTTATGTAACATCGTATAATTGACGCCTACTTACTTTTTTTACACATCCACTTGTATTCAATATCTCGTGCATCTCTACGCGCTTCTTCAGATTTTTTATACTCATTATTCACGGCTTGCAATTTCTCATTTGCCTCTGAAACTTCCTCCTTGCATTTCTGAGATACTTTCTTATACTTTGTTTTCAGACGATCCTTTACTTTCAGTTGCTCTTGATGCCGCTCTGAACAATTACAAACCACTTATTAATCACATTTTTGTAAGAATATGAATAATTATATTTCTCAACTAAGGTATTAATTTAATCATCACAAATAATCACATCAAATAACGTACCTTCATTTTGTTGAATTTGCAATTTCTCTTCTTCCGACTCCTTTAAAAATCTCAAAAGTTCATGCTTTCCACTCTGAATGGATTGTGAATAATTACCAATACCGATATTTAAAAAGTCTGTCTTGAAGTCATTCCCATGATTCACAATCTTATTCTCCAAACCTTTCTGGATATCTAATTCCAGTAGTTCAATATACTCTTCAAGATTGTCTTCATCAGTTGGGTTTCTCGGTAGGTCATCGTCAGTTCCAGTTCCAATTGGAACTGAGGATGCCGTCATCCCCATCCATGCTCCCTGTTGGTGGTCCACAACTACTGATTCACGTTCACAACTGTTACGGTTCCCACCACCATGCTCAGAAGCGCAGTCCGAGGATGACGCATTGTAGTCCATGTATGGTTCTTCCATATCTATTCCAGTTTCCCATTCGGGGACGTTGTTGTTGTGGATCCCTTCCATAGCCAGAATCGACGTCATCATGTCTATCAGCTAAAAATGGTACTTTTTCTTGTCGCTATTTACTCATACACACACACTATCAACTACCTATTTAGACTATTTACCAACCCCAGCTGATCATAGTTAGGCATACTAACAAACTCACAACACTCCAGCAAAAAACTGCTTAAACGAGAGAGAGAGAAGTCACTCCCAACTCAACATGCAGAGGTAATATAAAAATAATTATACGATGATAACGACACACATAAATACACTTTCCCAATTTCCAAAACATCTCACATCCAAAAAATCAGCAGGCAATCTTCTGACAAGACAAGAGTCTCAAGGCAAGAGTATTTCTTAAAAATTAAATAAACTACTACATCCTACACTACTACAACCAATTTTTAAGGTTCATGCCCAGTTTTACACTTTTTTTGAAAACTTTTTTGTGTACATAAATAAATATCATATCACTACAAAAAAATACTTGTTTCTTCAACTTGTATATTTAACACATTTTTTATATAAAAAAATTCACCTTTCCAATTTGCAAAAATGTTTAGAAGCTGATATTACAATACGCCACTAACCAAAATACCCAAAAAAAAACACGGAGCAGTGCTGCTGTTTACATTGCAAACTAGCACATGAACACAAGGGTATTATATACAACACGACAACTACTATGATTTAAAATGTTTTGGAAAATGTTTAGCTCGCTAGCTAGGTAGTTAATACACGCACGCACAGTTACAGACAGACACACCTGTTCAAAAAAACAATCAACAATTTCCTGGCACATAAAATCTTTGGGATAACAGGTAGTTTATATTATTAAATTTCTTCTTCTTATTATTATTAGCCATGAATGATGAATGTGTACTATTGTGTACAAAGAATGTGGAGGTTGGTGTTTGTTTGTACGTTAAAAAACAAGGATGATTGATATAAGCATAAGCAAGTAATGATATTGTTGGACTTGGAGGTTTCAGTTGCAGTTGCAGAGAGACAGGTCTACATAATATTATTCTTGTGTGTATACAAAGTCCGTCCGTGTCTCTCTGCCGCGACGGGTAAAACGCGGGCTGGAAGGTGAAACTGTGAGTAGGAACGGGATGAGGAGCAAGGAGTAGAAATGTCTCGCGTCGCCCCAGTTGAACAAAGGGATCGTAAGCTTGAGGTTTCCTTAGTAGGATGCATGTGGCATGTGGTGGTGGTGCTATGCTGGTTGGTTTCGTTTTCATCAAATATCAAAGATCATGACATCCAAGAGAGGTAAGAACAGAAGTGTGTGCAAGCAAATACGCTACTTGTGGCATGTGCTCACAAAAAACGACTCATATAGGCCATTTATTATTATTATGTGCAAAATAGCGGATTTGGCATTTTGTACTCGATTTAGCTATAGCTATATATAGGCATTCATTATTGCAAAAGTGGAAGTCNTATATAGGCATTCATTATTGCAAAAGTGGAAGTCTGGAAACAAAGATTTTTGCCACCAGGAAGGATTGAGATTTCCAAAAAATGTTCCAAATATCTATATCCGCTTTAATGTTGTTAAGACATGGATGAAATGGAATACATGGAATGATAAGTTGTGTGAGTACAGGGATGAGGAATAAAGGCACGTAAGTTTGGTGCTGCTGCTGGTGAGATCTCTATGTCTCTATCTCACATCAGTTTGTGTCTAGAGCAGAGCATACAATAAGTGTAGCCATGTCCCCATGTCATAGCTGTAGCTTTCATGGAACTCCATGTAATTAATGTCGTCGCGTGGGTGTATCGTGTAATCGGCTTTTCATTACATCTGTCTGACGACGTACTGCAACTGGATGATTCTTAATACATTTTCGTGTGACACATGCGGCTCATATATGACTCATTTCTATTCCTTTGAACAACCCTGCTATTGCAAAGGCCTTTTTCATGATGAATGATGACTATGACTATTGGGAGAAAAGGATTTCTTCTTTTACTCCAAACAATTTTACCTGCCGCATTCCTTTCACAACTGCTAGTACAAAAGACAGATCGGGTAAGAGTCGAGTTTACTACATGAAGTGCAGAGACTGCAATTCAGCCTGCCGTGCATGTGCGCATGGCACATAGGCAATTGAGAATTGTTACAGTTGCATCACACACACACAAACACACATAGCCGACAGGTTTTTAGTAAATTCTGTGTACTTTTACGGAGTGGTTGTTGCTACTCCACTGATACAATATTTCTTCTTTCTTTTGCACCTATATGAACCAAGTAACGTATATAAGGCGCATCGTTCTACACAGTAAAAATAGACAGAATATTCATTATATGCTACCAGTGTAATGCCATTACTATTTCACTCATATAAAGGCCTAAAAATTATAAGGTTGTGTATGTTTATGGCTACCTATATAATATGAGTTATGGTATACCTATATGAAGACTGAATATTATACTGGTCTGGCCATACGGCGCTGCTGAGCTTCTAAAGGAATGGATCAATACGGTAGCAGGTCAATGTCCTTGTTTTTCTTGGGAAAAAGCTCGGCGACCAAACTTTACTGGGTTTTCTTTCTCAGCTACATTTCAACATTTCCGTTGTATCCCCCAACTTCAACTCACAGAGGCATCGTTTCCCCATTATTACGAGCACAAAGTTCTCGTATTTGTTCACATGATGTCAGAATTCGAAATTTCTCTGAGTTTCGACTTTTCGACCCCATTTTTCGGTTATAAAATAGACTAACAAAAATGTTACCAAAAGAGATGTTTTAAAAAGCTCAACAAGCTTTCTCTAGAAATATTTCAGCTCAATTAAGTCAGCCGGACTCCAGCAGCAAGGTAAACCGTGCACATTGGTTAGGAGTATGAGTATTTGGGTCTGCGTCTGTCATGAAATCGTAAAATACACAGTTGCACATATTGGAAAGGTGAGATGAAAATCCCAAATCCCACGGTATGCTACTGAATAATGTACAATTGACAGGTTACAAACTTGAACTCAGAAATTACCATGATTTCGATTCGTTTGCACAGCATACTGATTTCACACAAGAAGACCCTATAAGCACAATCATAATCATACCACAGTTAACCACAGTATTTACTCACGTTAGATATACCTACACACCTACGAATAGCTGCTGCTATTTGCACCTATACCATTAATTCTTCAGTTCTTCCAATTCCATTTCATGCATATCCAACATTTCTTGAAGTTGTGTTGTGAGTTGTGAGGTGATCAATGCGATGTCTCATCAACTCATCATCAAACAACAACATACAGACGATACACATACACAAATATCGTGCAAGTAGGAAAGCTGAGCTAGAAATACCTCTGTGGAAAATACCAGAGCTCATCTGATTGTGAGGCACATTATTTAATACTTTTGTTCTCATAAACGTTATTTCGAGGTTTGGTTAAGCTCTCTCGATCAGGATGGATATATGTCCATGTTGCTTTCATATATTCCTTTTGGTTCAGGTAAGATAATATGCGATTCGTGTGCATTGCACGGCGCATATCAGGCGAGTGATATGATGAATATCTGCGGTAGTGCATTTGCACGAATACTTACTTTACATTATGACACGGTTAAGATGAACGATATTTGCCACTTTGCTTACCCCATCAATATCCCCTTCCTTCTAACTTTTCTCAATTTTTCTCCACTTGTATGCATAAATGTTTCAAACATGTTTGAACACTTTGAACCCAAAAATTAGACGAAAATAAATCATATAAATATAAGCCAGTAAAAATGAAGCACGGCAGATGTGCTTCAAGGTAATAAACAACACATTTATTTACACATGTGAAAGAAAGGTAAAGAATGCAGCGCCCAGTAGAATGGCTTCTTCAATGTGCAAGCAAAGGCCAATACAAAAACCACCTATAGTATAGAATAGATGAATGTTATCGTATTGTATACGGATGGGATGTTTGTGAGCGGCGGAAGTCTAGCTTGCTCATTGCAATTGCAATCGCTGTCACTCATTCAATAACCTCTACCTCTTGCTTCGCTTGCTATAAATTTTGTGCATGGTACATACGTTGCAATTGCATATATGTACTCGTTTAAGCTTCATGCTCGTACACTTAAATCCCGTTTCCTCCACTTTCAATATTGGAGAGAAATGTTAAAATACCTAAATTTCGATATGTTGTGCAATAAATGTGTTGTGCCTTGTGCATGTTGTTCAAATCGCAGTAACAGCTATTCATATCTCATTATTATAGTATGGGTAGGTAGTGTCAATGCCAATTATTACCAATTTTCTCTCCTCAGACTCCTCACTCTCATACCTTTCCCAAATATAATTTAATTTATTTATTGTACCGAATCATACGGTTGATTTGCAGGGTGCTTTTTGTCGTCGGCTACTCGTATAGGTAGGTATACTTCATATATTTGTGAAACCGCAAAACCCAGATATCCTAAAAATTGCCGCATCAATTCATACTGATACGACAAAGGAAAGTACAAGGAATCTCCTTACTAAATTAACAAGCTTTCGTTTGACTTTTAAAACAACTAGTTGGCATTACATTACAATACGCATTTGTCCACCATGCTTATGTTAAATGTTTAGTAATTGCACAGAAACCACGCAAATTGAACAAAGCCAGTTCTGGCGTTCTGACCGATTGATAATAAACCTGTGCATGTGTCGTCGTGTCGTGACCAAGGAAAGATCCCAGTCTGCTGTCTTCAAGACAAGAGACAATGTTCGGCTTTGTTGTACGAAGAATTCATGCAACAAAGGAATTCATGCAAAAAGTTTTCAGACAATTTTTTGCCGACTTTGGAAAATCCTGATTTGTATCTATTTGGACCTTTAGATTTGGGCTGGCTGTGATACATCCTTGTTATTCGTTATACATTACAATCAATAGCTAGTCGACTCCGCTCCTATTTTTTTTTGTCATACACCGCTCTACTATTTTGCGTTGTTGTGCGCTAAAAAGTGAATTGGAGTTCCTCTCCAGGAAATACGCGTTTCTAAATGAACAACTACTGCCACTACAGCATTTATATTTGTCTACCTACGGCTAATCTGGCTATCCCCAAACACAAGCATTTGGCATTTAGCTGCGTTGTTGTGTATGCAATGATTTTAGGCAATTCTTACTTGTGTGTTACTTACTAACGTCAACCAAGAAGCAACATCCTTATTCCCATATATACCTAGAGTAACATTCGCATTACACATCACATCACATCCTTGTTTCTCATGCTTATAACTATACGGTCGTCTTAGTAGATGAACATTGTAACGAATGTGCGACACGAGCAGTGGGAGGTGGCCAAAAACATACGAATCTTAACGAAAGAAGACATCTTCTACACGGATTCTCGTGATCGGACCCTATGCCATTTATAATGCTTCAGTTTTTTCTCTCGTTTAATTTATATAGATAGTAACATGTTATAGCACAGTTCATATTAAATATGCGTGCGTAACATGTACAATATCCATCCCAGCAAATATTCTTGCAATGCAAATGCAACGTAAACGTGATGTCGATGTGCAATATATTATACTACACACACATATTATACACTGTACTGTTGCATGTTGCTGTTGTGGTAAAGCCCTATTTGCCCCTCTGTCTTTCCAATTTCATCTTCACAAAATCCCCAATAGACCCCACTCCACTCCGAAATCTAGTAAGTCAAACTACATAGTTTAGTCCATTTGCATGTTGCATTGCATTTTCTCGAAAATGTACACATTTCCCTGGCTTGCGGCTCGCTCACATTGCACAAATTTTGTTTCTCTCAGAAATTGAAATGAAATGGATACGCGAAATGCTGCTCTTAATTATATCGATTTCTTAGTCACATCCAAATCCAAAGGCTCAAAACTGAAAAATATATCTACCCGCAGTTTTTGCTGCTGCCTGTTGCAAACCCAAGCCAAATCAAATGCAAGGTAACTCATACATACTTCATTCAAACCAAAGATGTTTTAAAATGGATTTTTGAAAATATTGAAGCCTGATTGCAGAAGTGATGCAGCTGCTCATCTTCCTAAGGAAATGCCCCCTTTCCTCTTGCATCTCATACATAATTGCTTTTACTCGTTTTCTAAACTGTTATCGTCACATCCTGCTGCCTGCTAGCAATATAATATCGACTCTACTCCACCACATACATGTTTTATATGCATATCTATCTACACAAGCGTCCTACCCATATCATAAAATTTACTCCCTGGCCGATGGCCGTATATACCTAAATACATTTTGCATTACCCATTTCCCCCTCCGTCCGTCGTACCGTATGCACGTTTCACTCAATTCATATTATGTACAGGATTTTTTTGTTACTTCTCTGAACTGAACATCTGCCGTGATGTGGTTGTTTCGTCTATGTGCATAAAGTACATAGCCATCTACAATCTAAATACATATATATATCCTCTAACCGTAAGTATTTGTGTACGGTTCGACCGTTTTTAGGATTTAGGCTGTTGTTGGTTTGCTTTTATATATTTGCTGGTTTCATTGGCTTGGGTTCGTTTGGGTGGGTAGACGACGATGATGATGATGCGATGCGATGTTGATGTGGTTGCTTTTGCTAAAAGGCTAAGCGTTCTTTTTTCTTACATATTACTACATACTATATTGGAGGTACATAATTGAGAGCGAGCGAGTGAGAACAGTAGAAAGAGATCCTTATGTGTAGCAAGGTATATTAACTGATAAAAAAGTGGCGATGATGATGATGATGATGATGAACTCATACCCTTTTTACGTTATAAGGAGAATAAGGATATTACTGCTTCTCTCTCTCTCTCTCTATTCTCTATGCATATGTACTGTTCTCCGTTGCGTTGTTCAGTTTTCACTTGTACTTATATCGCTAACGCAACGCATCGTAGTAGTAGTAGTAGTGTATTTTCTAGTGCCTCCTAAGTGTTTCTCTTGTTGTACACAAAATGTTCGTCTTCGCAGAGGCAGGCAGAGCAGAGGAGAGCAAGGCAGACGCATATATTTTTTAAAGGGATTTTTGTAGACATTATTGCTACGAGCGAGAGAGTCACCACCAGTAGTACCACCACCACTAGGTATGGCCCCCTCTTCGATGAGTCGAATTGTATTTCTAAAGTCTCTCTGTCGTCATCACATCACCCTATACCTTGACTCAGCTACGTAAAATTTAATACACTTTGGCCGAGTTTTTGTGAAGACGAAGAGGGTAGAGGAGCGAGAGAGAGAGAGAACGGAAATGCAGGACTTAACCAAAAGGACGATCTTCTTGTGAATCCTTAACCTTAACTTAATCATAATTGGATGGTTTTGGAGTTTGGGAGACAAAAGTGGATACTGAAGAAGAAGAAGAAGAAGAAGATAAAAAAAAACCTGGTTTTATAGTCTCCATCTCTCACAGGGAGGGAGAGCGAGAGAGAGAGAGATTTGATCACTGCACTGCCACTGCTGCGAGCGAGGAAGTGCGAGAGAAAACCTCAATTGATTGAGAAAAGGGAAGGGTCACCTAAAGTTTTTATACCACAATGTTCCCAGTTGGTAAGGATTTAATGAACAAGTTTTGATTTGATTGCTGTTTGTTTTTTGTATTTGTAGTTAGTTAAAGTATTTTGTGGGTGGGCTCACTCCTTACACAAATCTGATATTTCTGTCATTTATGATGTGATGTAAAATGGGAAGAATCACTCTGTTTCGTAAATTCGTAAATGTACATGACGGGAGTTGTTCGAAGAGGTGGCTTTTGAAGGGTGTGGGGGAGGAGGGGATATGTGATATGGGACCTTTATATTTGAATCAGAATTGAATCCAGCAGTATTTGGTTAACGTATATTTTTTATTTTGTTGTTATTATCGAGTTTGTTACACAAAATGAGATTCAATTGTATCCAGCTGCAACTTAAATAAATCGTTGGCTTTAAATTATTGGGAAAGTGTGAAAATTTTGCTGTTGAATCGGTTGCAAGAAAATATAGCTGTGCAACATAAATTGCAATGGGCTGTAGGTGCATATATAGGGGGCTTGTCGTATGTATATTTTTATTTGCATACATACTTAAATGTACATGTGTCATTTTTTCTGTATAGCTCCCGGACCGCCTGGTCCACCAGGGCCACCAGTGACAGTTCCACCCGTTGGTGTTCCCCCTGGTGCCATGGCCATGATGCCTCAAACTACCTCTCCACTTCAACAACCCCCTACATCACCGGACATGCCAGGTAACATAAAAATTTAGAAAATTAGATAAGAATAATATACTACTTGTAATTGAATCTGATTTAATATCTGGTGTATCTTGCTTGATGTATTACAGTATTTCTATGCCCAAGACGTCCAAACTTGGGCCATGAAGGGCGTCCAATTATCCTCAAAGCTAACCATTTCCAAATAACTATGCCAAGAGGTTTTATACATCATTATGATGTTGGGATATCTCCGGATAAATGTCCTCGGAAAGTGAATCGTGAAATTATCGAAACTATGGTTCATGCCTATTCTAAAATTTTCGGAACCTTAAAACCAGTCTTTGATGGCAGATCTAATCTGTATACAAGGGACCCACTGCCAATTGGAAACGATCGTGTTGATCTCGAGGTTCAGAAAATCAACATATACATTTGCGTAATTTATGGAATAATCAGGACATGATTGCTTATGTAAATAATTTGATAAAATCATAGGTAACTCTTCCTGGGGAAGGAAAGGATAGGGTTTTCCGTGTTCAAATAAAATGGGTTGCTCGTGTTTCACTGTACGCTTTAGAAGAAGCTCTAGAAGGGAGATCACGTACTATTCCATATGATGCCATTCAGGTAAAAATAAAATTACATGTTATGTACGGATTGCGTATTCTTATTCCTCCCTACTATGATGAACAAATTTTACGATTTTGATTAATAATGATTCTTATCGATTAGTCTTTCTGATAATAGAATTTCAAACTTAATTGGTTACCTCCTGATTAAAAACGTAACCACTAATAATTTGTCAACGTCTATGTATATTTGTCTATAGGCCCTTGATGTGGTAATGCGTCACTTGCCATCAATGACGTACACTCCAGTGGGACGCAGTTTTTTCTCGTCGCCTGATGGATACTACCATCCCCTTGGAGGTGGTCGTGAAGTATGGTTTGGCTTTCACCAGAGTGTCCGTCCGTCTCAGTGGAAGATGATGCTCAATATTGACGGTACGGCTCAATGGGTTAATGTAATTTGAATTTGTGTTTTTGATTATTATGAGGTCTATAATAATTATTAATTGTTTGATTGTAGTTTCCGCAACGGCATTCTATAAAGCTCAGCCAGTCATAGAGTTCATGTGTGAAGTTCTTGATATACGAGACATCAATGATCAGAGAAAACCATTAGCTGATTCGCACCGTGTCAAATTCACGAAAGAAATCAAGGGATTGAAAATTGAAATTACACACTGTGGAAACATGAAGCGGAAATATAGAGTTTGTAATGTAACGCGTCGACCAGCTCAAATGCAAAGCTTTCCCTTGCAGCTTGAAAATGGCCAAACTGTAGAGTGCACTGTGGCTAAGTACTTTTTGGATAAATATAAAATGAAACTTCGTTATCCCAATTTACCATGCCTTCAAGTTGGTCAAGAGCATAAACATACTTACCTGCCATTGGAGGTATGACATGACTCAATACTTATTTGAATACCAAATTTTGTATGACTTGTAATACTTTGTTGGAGAAGCATTAATTTGGATGATTTTTCCAGGTTTGCAATATAGTAGCTGGACAAAGATGTATAAAGAAACTTACAGATATGCAAACATCAACCATGATCAAGGCAACTGCTCGATCCGCACCTGATAGAGAACGCGAGATCAACAATTTAGTTCACAAAGCGGATTTCAATAACGATCCTTACGTACAGGAATTTGGATTAACCATTAGTAATTCCATGATGGAAGTTCGCGGTCGTGTTCTTCCCCCTCCGAAGCTGCAGTATGGTGGCCGAGTAAGACAACAAAATTATTATGAGGAATTAGAAAAATAGAAAACTATTCACCATTTTGATTAACATCGAGCATGGC
Source organism: Dicranocentrus wangi (assembly GCA_036850665.1). Classification (NCBI taxonomy): domain Eukaryota; kingdom Metazoa; phylum Arthropoda; class Collembola; order Entomobryomorpha; family Entomobryidae; genus Dicranocentrus; species Dicranocentrus wangi. The sequence goes on from JAANSN010000638.1 coordinate 42,936, forward strand.
AATGTTTAGTAATGTCATATATTTGAACTTCTCGTATATAGACCAAACAGCAAGCATTGCCAAACCAGGGTGTATGGGATATGAGAGGAAAACAATTCTTTACTGGAGTTGAAATCCGAGTATGGGCAATTGCGTGTTTTGCTCCTCAAAGAACTGTTAGGGAGGACGCGCTTCGTCAGTTCACTCAGCAGTTGCAAAAAATAAGTAATGACGCTGGAATGCCTATCATCGGTCAACCTTGCTTCTGCAAATATGCCACAGGACCTGATCAGGTGGAACCTATGTTCAAGTACTTGAAGTCAACTTTCCAAGGACTTCAATTGGTAGTAGTGGTCCTTCCTGGTAAAACTCCTGTGTACGCAGAAGTTAAACGAGTAGGTGACACAGTGTTAGGCATGGCCACACAGTGTGTTCAGGCAAAAAATGTCAACAAAACTTCTCCACAAACACTTTCAAATCTTTGCCTAAAGATTAACGTCAAATTAGGCGGGATTAATTCCATATTGGTTCCAACCATTCGACCCAAGGTACGGTTACCGTTTAGTTATATCTTCACGTATGATGCTATTTTGCACTTATGCGTGCATAAGATTATGAATTATGAGTTGTCACATTCGATAATGTCATTAACAAATGAATGTAAATTTTAGGTGTTCAATGAGCCTGTGGTCTTCCTGGGGGCGGACGTTACTCATCCACCTGCAGGTGACAATAAAAAGCCATCCATAGCTGCAGTAGTGGGGTCAATGGATGCTCATCCTTCACGATATTCCGCAACAGTTCGCGTACAGCAACATCGGCAAGAAATTATTCAGGAGTTATCATCTATGGTTCGAGAACTTCTTATAATGTTCTACAAAAGCACTGGAGGCTATAAACCCCATAGAATTATTCTGTATCGGGATGGAGTATCCGAAGGACAATTTCTTCAAGTATGTTTGCTTAGCTGTAGATGTAATAATATTTGTTTGCGTACGCATAGCATACTATAATTCTGCAAATTTTGTTTAAAGGTTCTTCAGCACGAATTGACTTCTATCCGAGAGGCATGTATAAAACTGGAAGCAGATTATAAACCAGGCATTACATTCATAGTGGTCCAAAAGCGACATCACACAAGGCTATTTTGTGCAGACAAAAAAGAACAATCTGGAAAATCGGGTAATATACCTGCAGGAACGACAGTTGATGTTGGGATTACCCATCCAACTGAATTCGATTTCTACTTGTGTTCCCACCAGGGTATTCAGGTAATATGAAATACCAGAATCATCAAGTAACCCTTGTATTCCCCGTAGTGTGTTGGCAATAATTATTTTCAATTTCTTATTTTTTTAAATCACAGGGGACAAGTCGTCCATCGCATTACCATGTTTTATGGGATGATAACCACTTTGATGCTGATGAACTTCAGTGTTTGACCTACCAACTTTGCCACACATATGTTCGTTGCACAAGAAGTGTTTCCATTCCAGCTCCTGCTTACTATGCACATCTTGTAGCCTTCCGAGCAAGATATCACCTAGTAGAGAAGGAACATGACAGTGGCGAAGGTTCTCACCAAAGTGGAGCCAGTGACGACAGAACGCCGGGTGCCATGGCCCGAGCCATTCAAGTCCATGCTGATACTAAGAAAGTCATGTATTTCGCTTGATGCTCTCGTTGGGGTTAGGAACTGAGCATTTCAAACTTTATCTGTATCTGGAACTCAATGATCTTCGAAATCTGATTATTATGGTTTTCATTATTTTAAATCAAATCGCATTATGTTCTATTCTATTTATACAAGTGAGTTAGAGTTAGGCATTTCATCAAAAATCCATTCGCAAAAACTACACATACTATATTATGATTATAGGCAATTTTCTAGGTGTTGGTGTATAGGCTTTGCTGATGTTAGAAGCTATGAAATGGTAGCTTGAAGGATACGTTAGATGGGGAGATATAGTGGACAGATGAGCACGTGGAGACAATCAGAAATTATGACCACTCTCCGCGGTCATTTAGTAGTGCACTAATCCCCCCAAAAACGGTACGTACGTTTGCTCGTTAGAGAGTTGGTGGTTTAACAAATTATATAGGAAATTTGTACTATATAATCATAGAATAAAACTGCTGTAATAATCCGAATCTGTGACACTGTGTACATTGTTATAATTAATGTATAGTTCAAAACAAATCGAAGGTCCTTACCAGTATGTAACTATTTAGTGACTAAGTTCAGCACAACTACTCATGGTAATGCGAAATATGGTCCTCAAAAGAGTTCCAGATTACGTTTTCGTCTGCTGCCTCGTATTTATTACTAAAATTAATAATCCACATGGTATATTGCACGTATTTTGAAAGTACTAATTGTAAGTACCATATACTGTTATGCTATATCACTTCATGGTAATTTCGCTGTGGTTGTTTTGCGAAACGTTGTATTTCCAAACGGCAAACATTTGTAAAATTCATAGTTAATTGTTCATATTAATTGTAGATATGGGTAAACTTGGAAGGTGGCATAAGCTACACTGGTAAGCCAGTTCAAGCTATGTAGCATTTCTTATTGTTCCAAGGAGGTTACTCTATTTTGGCCGTCTAGAAACAGTTGTTGTACCAAACACTAAAACTGCATAAGCATTTTTATGTGAAAGCTATTTTTTAACTAGGAAATGTGCATTTAAATAAGACATTGAAAGGAGCATGGAACATAGTTAATTTATGATATATATAACTTGTTAAAGTCATCCGGTACGAAACTGAGATAACGTCAGGATTGTCTTCGCCAGCCAGTCAGAAAATGCCAAGTTTGTGAGAATTGATGCCACTATTGCCACAAATCTTAAGTTTTATAGTCTTTATCGGACATCTAAACCCGGAATGCACAATGAGTGGAATCTGTTAAATTATGGAAGTGTATACAACAATGAGTCCGAAACTTTGTATCTGAAGAACGTGTTCAGTTTTTATGTAATACTTTCATCGTGTTTTAGAACCAACATTTCCGTTTATATCTATAATACATACATTGAATTGTAGTAAGTATGCAAACAATTAGTCAGTTAACTTTAAACTCAAAACCATCACTGACAACAGGTTGAATCGTTGTCTTTCAGAAAATACCACACCGCCACACTACAAGCATCCGTGTGTGCAGCCAACCACTACACATTTCCTTTTGGAATTTAAGGAAGCAGAGTGGCAACTGTGCACATGTGATCTATGCAATTGTAATCGTCAAGTTAGCTTCATACAAATCAATCTACAGAATATCCTATCCTGGTATATTATAGTTTAAGATAGACTACACACTTTATCTTTTAGGGGAATTTGTCGGTACTATAAGTCAGTGAATTATCCATGCTTCCTAGGAGCGGCAGGGAAGGGATGTCAAACGTCACACGCAGAATCATCACCCAATAACTATGTATTTCATTCAGGTGACAACTAACTATTACTGCGTTTTTTGTCAAGTGACTAAACGCGTAGTGTTCTCCACACCCAAAATGCCCATTAGGGACGTACTTTTATTATACTACCGTTAGCGCATCATTTGTCAATGAACATTTCCAAAAGAGTACCATAATTAAACTAATGATATGACACTACTTGTAACTGTTACGATACAGGAAGATAGGAATAATAGGTACGTATTTATAGAGAAATATCAACAACCACTTTTACTACAGTTCTCCAACTAAACACTTTCATTTACATGAAAAAGTTCATCCAGCCAGTCCGAAAATGTCATATACCCAGCAAACATTTCTCAAATAAATAGAGATAGAATGAAACTTGAATGTGAAGGTCTAGAACAGTATAGACTAGTCTTTTTTCATGTAAACGTAGTGTTTGGTGGAATGAAAATATTTGATGATTAAAAGTATGGACTCGACACTTTCGTACCCCTTTATAGGAATTACATACTAACTTTTGTTATTTAGGTATCGTATTATTATTGTTAAATATCGTTGTTTTTCATTTGCATACATTCATATGTTTATTCTTATGAATAGCACACATAGATTTGATTGCAACTTTCAAAAGTTTAAAACCGAATTCATTTCATTTTTATGCATACAGCATATTTTTTGTTAACATTGTGTTGTCGGGAGTTTAACCAAAATAATATTGTAAAGTAAAATATTATTATTGTAGTATGAAAATTGGAATCGTTTTGTGCAAGTACTTCAAATTAAAAATAAAATTAAAATTTTCATTGGAAGAACAGCTAAGCTTATGCATTGTGTCGTAGCTCTTATTTATGTTCTAGCACTTCTCTGCACACAAGAATAGGCCTATGGTATACAACCTGGGTTGATGTAGGCTTGATACGATCCGATAAATCTGGCCTTACTCAAGCTCACGGTGGATGAGGAAAAAGTTAATTAATGAATCATCACAATTTGGTTTTCCGTGTTCAAGCTCATAATTTGCTAATGATTAGATAATGCATCATATCATATGAGGTAGAAAATCAAATGCACTACAATTGAAAATAGTAGCGTATGAAGTATCATACTTTAAAATGAACAAATGAAGTACTTAAAAAATTCCAGTATCTATTTATTTATAAACATAGATAGAGCATTTTGATTTGACCGATTTGCGCACAAAAAAACCCACGTACGAATTGTGTATGACGGCGACAGATCTAAAAGCTAATTCAATTCAATGTTATTTTTAGAAAATATTTTATATATAATTTTTGCATATGTTAACTTATTCCGTTACAACATCATTCGTCATTTTCACTCCCATCCATGTCGTCGTCATCTACAACGGTGTCTTCGTTATCTTCGTCGTCTTCCTCCTCCTCAGTCAACATACTGTTATCCAGCTTTAACAGGATTTTAAAATTATCCGGTTTGGTCCAAACACTGTCAACCATAATCTTAAACTCTGCCATTTTTATATCGAGAAGTTTCTGAAATAAATAATATCAATATATCAATAATAGTCTGTATCAGTATAATACAATTGTAAGGATTGTACTGCATACATATACTGATATAATATCGTGTTTCGTTCTTTCTAAAGCAGCTTATATCTGTCGCGAAAAATTTGTATCGTAGAATAACAACTGGCAAACGAGTTTCGTCTTGTAACCTTAATGAGTAGGAATGTGTAAAAATTGACACATTACACATGACATGACACATAATAAATTAGATCACATACCAAAATTTTTGCTTGTTCTGGAGTCAGTACTTGTCCTTCCTTACACACTGTATAATCTTTAATTAGCGTAACCACGCCTTTCTTTAACGAAGTTGGCAATCCCAATGATCTCAAGTGAGGCTCCAGGGAATGTGCGAATTGTTCTAACGGACCTTCTTCCAAATCTACAGTATGTGTAGCATGGGCACCACTTCGGGCGAAATCTGATTCCAAAAAGGATTCCAATATTTCTAACACATCAGCCTCTGCTCTACTTGTAAATAATAGGCCACATTCGCCCTAGAAAAAATACAAAATAATAATAATAATAACTACATAGCCAAGCCAGTGTCAGCGGCCCCGTCACTGGCTATAAACATGAAAGGAAAAAGGGATATAAGTTAGATCATTTACTATCAACAATGCGTTACGTTACCTCCAACCTATCTGATATTTTATGAACATCTCGGAAAATTTCTGATTGAGGATTCTTCCCCAAGGCGAGCGCAACTACTTTATTTTTTCCGAGAAATATTCGACCATCGCGAAACTTTTTTCTTAGCTCGTTCAAACCAGAAATTCGCATGTTAAACACTCGAAAAACAAATATTGAATCGTATTCTCGAGCCGCTTCCTGAACATCCTTCACTAGCTTTTTCTTCCATTCCATTCCGTGCTTTGCTGTCTTTGTTAGCGAAACTGAAAAAGCGACAATAAAAGTATGAGGCATTACTATAAGAATCCTTGAGTATGACCGTACATGCAAGTTCAAGTAAAGATGGAGGTGGAACCAGTAAAGTAAGTAAGTACCATAAAATAAAGTCTTATTTTTAACTAACCTTTCTTATCTCTCTTTGATTTCGGCATTGTTGCAGAGTATAAACTTTTTACAGCTGAAAGCACAGGAACGCTTTAGGCCTCAAACTCCTTACGGATATACTACACCAATACTTCCAAATTCACAAAACTTCTGTCGTAAACACAAAGTGTTGATTGATGTATTCCTTGATTTTTGTACTGAAATGTGAGATACAGTATATATACTACTGAATTGAAGTTTCTTCAACTTTATACTACCTATGCATATATACTTCTACTACTGTATCTAAAAATTAAAGTTAATTAATGCAAATGCAAATACTAACGAAACTGCCTTGATGAATATTGCAACGCGATTAATATCTTTTGTTTTTAAATCTGGATTACAATTATGCACAAATTAATGCACACATGCAGCATTTAGCGAATAGATCAACACTATCGACATCCATATCAGATCACACAGGCATTCGGACATGTGGATATGTGCATGCTTTTAGTCTTTGCGGGCTATTGCATGACGGCATATTATTCACTCTATTATTCTTTCTCTGTGCTGCTGTGTGCCCCAATTCAACCATATCCAAATCCAATGGAACTATGGAACGCATATATACTTCAAGCACCTAAAAATTTTCCGTGTATTACTTCTATCTATGGATTATGATGATTACTACTAACACTTAACCGACTTTGCATTGACATAGCTAACCTTGTTTCATATTTCACATTTTTTTCACACATCACTATAAATATCAATATCACTATATCACAAATACAAATGTAACTTACCAGTAAGTACATATACTCCTTGAACAACGTGTTGCATGAGTAGGTAAGTAAGTTTTATAAATGACAATTGATTTAATGATGATAACGATAGTGTGTCCTACGCCTACTGTCCAAATATATCATTTTTGTTTAGAGTCACACATGTAATATAATGCTGGTGTTGTGATGTGATATGCCGGTTTCCACAACTAGTGCAAGTTGCAGACACCAAATTGAACCCAAAAACTAAAACTCCTGGAACAACGTGTTGCATGAGTAGGTAAGTAAGTTTTATAAATGACAATTGATTTAATGATGATAACGATAGTGTGTCCTACGCCTACTGAGACTGATTGATGGTGATGCTGATGATGGATGATGGTGTGACGCTATAAAGAATCAAGGTGTGACGTGACATGAATGACAAAAAGTAGAATACAATTTGCAAAATGAATCATGCAGCAGCTTACGATTAGTGATAAATTGTGTAAAATGCACTTCACATGGAAATTTGGAATGAAAATAGGGTTATATATATGTAGGTGAATCATTACCGCTACACAAATCGCTATGCATTATTCCAAAAACCTTTCGAACCTCACAATCGCAACTTTTCGCACACGGCAATTCACGCGAGAAATGACATGGTGTGCTGCTGATGTGCTCCTTCCTGTTGCTGCCGTTTTGCATAGTTTTGTGTGTATTTAGGGGTATTTCCTTTACAACTCTCTACCTCCCGATTTCCAATAGTGTGTGTCCACTGCTTGGTTGATCAGGACTTGGACCTTCTGCTGACCTAAAGTGGGAAAAACGGTGAAAGACTTTGTAGGTGGTCTGGTAACGCAGTTATGCAAAACGAAACGAATGATGAATTAAATACCATTACATCATAAAAGTAGATACATGATTGATAATATGGCATTTGTTTCTTATGTCTTCTTGAATGAAGTTGCTTGATTCTAAGCAGGAACTTATGACGCACTCAATCACACTACTCCAAATATATCATTTTTGTTTAGAGTCACACATGTAATATAATGCTGGTGTTGTGATGTGATATGCCGGTTTCCACAACTAGTGCAAGTTGCAGACACCAAATTGAACCCAAAAACTAA